>VOQJ01033112.1:25633-37197 GCA_015052665.1 Apistogramma diplotaenia | reverse complement strand
ATAATGAGGGCTTTATAAATATGCATGGGTCACAAGGGGTAGTAATATTGTGGATTATTAAAACTGTAGGGTAAGAGGTCAAGCTAATGAGAGGAAGCTGAGGGGGGAGTCGCAGGCACTGACACAGAAATTAGCAAGGCCAGATGTCTGAAACATTGGTTGTTTTCAGACAATGGCAGAGTAAACGAATATTTGCCAGCACAGCGAGGATAAAACAAAAAGCCAGTGTTTGTATTATTTGTCAAATTTACTCCAAGAATAGTTTCTCTCTGTTCCCTCCCAGATGTCTCAGGATGTCACCGGACAGCAGCACTCCGCGATGACAGTGTCACCCATGGGAGCTGGAGAACCGGCTCTCTTCATCTTTGATTCTTTACATGAAACTCGTGTCAGTCTAAAACAGAAGCCGATGTTTGCTCTCTGCACTAGTTTGAGGTCACTGGCAAAAATCACAGTGTGCAGTGCAAGTGGTCTGAATGGGACTCCCATCAGGTAGGAATCTAAAAATTGCAGTTCACCTATAAAATCTGGACATACCAGAGAGGTTGGTCAAGTTTAAATCAGGTAATACGAGACAAAGATTAGCAGGTCTGAAATGTTACTAACGCACATGGAAGTTGCAGCCGCTCTTATTTTAAGCACAATTTCAAGACTTCTGAGATGTTATTGAAAATGCATCTCAATGCTTACTTTCCATTAGGCTTTTAACTTGGTGTTGGAAAGCAGCACATTAGCCACGGGAGGAAAAGCTGATTCTAAATTTCTCTCAGTAGTAAGGTCTTACCACCATACCATGCCATACAGGGTCTGCTCCTCACCTCCAGCAATCTTGTACTGAAGTGTAACAGAGTGTGCTGTAGCTTTAAGTAAAGCGAATGGGTGATTGTGCATTTGCTCCCCAAGTACTGTAGACTGTTGCCAAACAGCCACAGTCCAGAGGTGTAGGTTAATTAAAAACTTCTTCATTAAACGTGTTTACCTGCTATTGAAAGTCTGTCTGTTTGACAGACCCCTGATGGCCTTTCTAGTGCTACAGCTGTGCAAAAAAAAAGAGGAAAAAATACACAAAGGAAAAAAAAATATAAAGCTGCACTTTAATTTAGAGAAAATGCAGTAGTTACCGAATGAATTTGGCTGTGTAGTGAACTGTGCTAACTTTATGTCTCTTTTGATTTGCTTAAAAGATGAATATGACACAAAAGATTAACATCTAGGCTTTTATTTCCAGGCTTTCACCACAGCCTCTTTCAGTTGTTGCTTGTTTTAGGGGCTTTCTCCCGTCACTCTCCTCTTTAGCAGGTAAAATGCATGCTCCATAGGGTTTAAGTCACCAGGCCAGTCTAAAAACTTCCACTTCTTACTCCTGACCAGCTCCTTTGTAGTTCTAACAGTGGTTGCTTTGGGTCATTAAGCTGCTGCATGATGAATGATCTCCTGTTTCGTTGCATCTTTCTTTCGATTGACAGAAAGTGTTTCTGCAGACTGAGTTCATTGTACTGCTGCCTTCATGCGTGACATCATCACTGAAGATTAATGAGCCCAGAAGAAGCTCAAACCATGATATCACCTCCACTGTGTTTCACAGATGAGTTCGTATGTGTGGGATCATGATGAGATCCTTTCTTTTTCCAAACCGTAGCCTTTCCATCACATAGGTAAAGGTTCACCTTTGTCTCACCAGTCCATAAAACGTCTCATCTCTGCACTTCTTGGCAAATTCCAGACTAATTAGTGGTTTGCTTCTTCTGGTGAAGCCTCTCTACTTTTGTTCATGAAGTCTTCTGTGAACAGTAGATTGTGATAGCTTCACTCCTGCCCTCTGGAGGTTGTTGCTGATGTCACCAACAGTTGTTTTAGGGTTTTTCTTCACAGCACTTACAGTGTTTCTGTCATCAAACACTGTTGTTTTCCTTGGTCTCCCTGTTTAACACCTGTTACCTAGTACACCAGTGGCAGCTTTCTTCTTCAGGTTGTCCTGGTTATGGTCAATGTTTGTGCACTGCTCTGGTTGATTTTCCATCTCCTCTCAGCGTCACAGTTGCTTGTTTTTCACCCACAGACAGCTCTCTGGTTTTCATGTTGGTTCCTCCTCCAACTATAAATGCACAGTCTGCACAGGTAAACCCAAATCTGAAAGAGTAGAACAAAAAATAAGGCCAAATGTATGTGCTGATTAATTATTGTTCTAGCACAAATTGCTGTTTGAGGAATAATGACTGTGACGCACTGTGTAAATGCATCAGGCAATTTCAAATAAGCCCCTTTTGATCATGAGCATATAAAATATATATTATTATAAAAGCATTATTTTTTAATTATTAGGTTTTTTTTTTCCATTTGCTGCTTTATTAGAGAGAGTGAGCTGGGGAAGACACACAATAAATGGCCACAGGTCAGGACACATGCCTGCACCGCCACACGGCCTGTTCATCCTCTGAGCCACCCCAGCACCCAATAATTAATTTTTTACCTACAGTTGAAGCCACTTAAAATTTCCAGCCTTTCCAGCCACGTATCGGCCGTGGACCGGCCAGGCTCCATCGGCCGATTCGTGAGCCCCCGCTTATGACGCTTATGACGTAGGCAATGCGGCCACTGGTGGGAACGCGCCTGAGCAGCTTTTGTGAAAAATGGTGGTAGATACTCTGTGCCATCAAAGAACAAACAAATCCTTTATATAGCTATATACCAATAAGGTCTCAATTATGCAATAACACCTGGATGAGGAAGATATTCAAAAACAAGAAGATGAAACAATATTAAATTTTACTACCCATTTTATCAAATTAGATGTGTGACCTTCGCCACCACATTAGTGCAACATTTCTGTTAACTTAAAGCCTCTCACCACAAGCAGCGGCTATACAGCAAATTGCTTGAGCACAAGCAATTTGTAATGCTACTGAAGCAAGTGCCACGCACATACTTCAGATCCACAGCTTTCCTGTTGCACGCATGTTTAGGCAACATAGGCTGTGTGATCTTTGGGGAAATTCAGGAGCTTAGTACTTCTTGGGGTCACAATGGTGTTGCGAAGGAAGAAATGTGGAGATGCACAGAAGTACAATTTCGTGCCTGCTTTACCCCGGGGACCACACAGAACCTGCCGAACAAGGACAAGAGGAAATGCTTGTATTGCAGTGAAAGCTGAGACTGTCTTCTGTGTGGATGGACACAATGTCCTGGCTTTTCTTGAAGTAATATTGAATAAATTATGATTATGACACATTGACCACCAACAACTTTTCTTAAGCCTGCAGAAAAATCTATTTTCTTACCAGAAATAAATGCAGATGCAAAATTTCTTCATCGCACTGCCACAGATATTTATTTATTAAGAATTTTCATTTATTCTTTTGGTCTATCAAACATCAAGAAAATAGTAAAAACATGATATAATTTTGCACAACCCAAGGTTATATTTTTATATTTTTTTTGTCTGAAAACTCCAAAACCCAAGATATTCAGTTTAAAATCTGATCAAAGTGGAGTGAAGCTCACAGAAAACGCTTGTAGGTTTGCCGAACAATCTGACCTTCTTTAACAGACTCAAAGAGAAAAACAATATTCATATGTTTTGAAAAAAACAAACAACACTATGCAGATAAAGCAGAAACTACACAGAGGAAACCAGAGTTGTAGAGACAGGAAACTAGTGAAATCACTAGTCCCTGAGTAATTAATACTGGGAATAGAAAAGTCATTACTCGTTACATTGCTTTCACTTTATCTGGAACATAGTGCCACATAATTATCAGTTACCTATATACTGTATAAGTACAGCCACACATCACTGTGGCTGTAACCTTTGTAACACAAGCAACAGCGTTACTGATTTTAATACAATAACATGTTGCAAAAAAGAAAACGCAAATAAGGCTTGATTTCAGATACAAATCAGAGGTGAGGGAGCATCTTGACTAGTAGATACATTTTTTAAATTTCCATGGACAGATAAAACCATTATTTCTACATGAATCTAAGATGAGAGTCTAGGAAATATTAGCCAAGCACAGAATCATGACAACAGGGGTTTTTTTTCCGCCCTGGCAAAATGTTATTAAAATGGAAATCGTACTATGTTGAACACTTGTGTTACATGAGTGCTGCTACAGTACGAGTATGATAGCTGAATCCATAATGCGCCTTTCCTTTTTCTATACAGCATTTATATATTCATTGACTAACCATCAACAGAGACTAAACATAACAGAGAAATTAGACTCAAAACTTTATTTTTGATAAAAGTTATAGTTAGGGCTGCAGGATTTCATGTGATGCACTGAATACTTATTTTCCGCGCACCTCTTTTCATTCCCCACCTTTATATACGACTGCAGGATGTCACGCAGTGATTTGTCTTCTTTGTCTCTTATTCTGTGCTGTGTCCTGTTTCCCTATGCTCTCTTTTTCTTTACTCTTCTTTTACTTCTTTTCTCTTTCCCCTCGCCCCCAGCTACATCCCTGATCCTGGTTCTGCCAGAGGTTTCTTCCAGTTAAAAGGGAGGTTTTATATGTTTTTGTTTATTTTCCTGCATTGTAAATTAATACTGAAGTCATCCAGATTATGAAGGAAAACACAAGGCATTATGCGGTAAACTTGACAGTGTTAAAGCAAAATATGTTTTCGATTTTTGATTCTTCAGAGTAGGCTTTGATTACAGCTTTGCACACTCCTGGCGTTCTCTCAGTCGGCTTCATGAGGTAATCACCTGAAATGGATTTCCAACAGTTTTGAAGGAGCTCCCAGAGGTGCTGAGCACTTGCTGGCTGCTTTGTCTTCACTCTGCAGTCCAACTCTTCCCAAACCATCTCAATTGAGTTTAGATGGGTTGAAGCTGGTAACTGATGAACTTATCTTGTGTGACAGGGGAGACTCCTGGTCTTCCTTTCCTGGGCGGTCCTGCTGAGAGCCAGTTTCATCATGACGTTTGATGGTCTTTGAGGAGCCCTTCAAAGTTCTTGAAGTCTTTTGGATTGATTGACCTTCATTTCTTGAAGTAATGATAGACTGTCATTTTCAGTGTGGACACCATGGAGGACTACAAATATCTGGGAGTGCACATTGACAATAAACTGGACTGGGTTGAGAACACTGATGCCCTCTACAGCAAGGGCCAAAGTCGTCTCTATTTTCTGAGACACCTGAGGTCCTTCAGCATCTGCCGGACTATGCTCAGGATCTTCTATGAGTCTGGTGGCGAGTGCCCTCCTTTATGCTGTTGCAAGCTGAGGGCGGCAGACGCCAACAGACTCAATAAACTGATCCACAAAGCCAGTGATGTTGTGGGAGTGGAGCCGGACTCACTGACGGCAGTGTCGGAGAAGAGGGTTCTGTCTAAGCTGCACAGCTGAAAGCCATTCCAGGTGACTGCATCATAAAGCTGACTGAGAAAATGCCAAGATGTGCAAAACCAATACTAAAAAATGAAACATTCTGGTTTGTTTAACATTTTTAAGTTTACTGCATGATTCCTCATGTGTTCCTTCATAGTGTGAATGGTTGTATTAATTTACAATGTAGAAAAAAAATTAAAACATTCAATAAGGTGTGTCCAGACCTTTGATTGTTATTGTATATTAGGGATGGCACAATACAATTTTTTTTTTTTATCTCCGATACCGATATTGTACACTTGGGTATCTGCAAATACCGATACAAATCCGATCTTTAAAAAAATTGTAATTAAAAAATGTAACAATTGTTTTTTTATTAAAACATTTTTAAATGCCTGAATCGCATATTCTATCGATTATTCCATCAATTACTCAAGGAATTGGAAAATAAATGCTTTTTTTGGATTAACATTTCATCTGCACATTTTAACTTCTGTACTGCAGTTTTTCACTGTGTGAAACAAACAGTGAAAAACAAAAGTTCTCTTTTCTTTACTTGATGATCAGGTGGTTGATGATGGATCTCCAGCTGTTTCCCAGTAAAGGTTTAATGGTGATTATAGGGAAAAACCTGTTTTTGCACATCGTCTCTATATTATAACGACTGCATGTCTTTGCATGTATTTAGCCACTAATCAGGGATTTAAGTATAAAGAATATTTTGACGTGGAAGGGGTTTTTCCAGATGATCGCTAGTGCTAATGACGGCTCTAGCTAGCAACCTGCGGTCATAGCGATCTGAAGTAGAGAAAAAAAACAGTAAACGGTAGAGAAGAGAGCGGCAGAGGCCTGGAAACACATGTCAGCGATAATCTACTTCTGTCACAGCGACAGAGCGGTGAGGGTTTTTTTCTAACTCCTGATCTTCATTCTATTCCAGTAGGTGGCGGTAACGCGGCGCTAAGCTGGTTTCTTGGTTAAACCCACAAGAAGAAGAAGAAGCTGGAGCACTGTAAAGCAGCTAAATGATGTTTAATGGATCGGATTATTATTTTTTTATTCCTTTCCGATATCCGATACCGTAATTTGGGTCGGAATCGGACTGATACCGATACTGGATATCGGATCGGCGCATCCCTGCTGTATTTACTTGTTTATTTATACTTGGGTGGGAACGTACAACTTAATCTTTTGAGGTACAACAGAAAAAGAATTAACTGCAGCTTATAAAAGAGCAGTAAAAAAGTCAGATGGCTTTAGTAATGAGGTTTCAGAAACTGCCGGTTATCATGACCTTTAACTATAATCTTGACATTGATGTCTGTTGGGCTTGTTCGCTACAGCTCCTCTTGCTGGTAAAACAGTGACACAACATAACCTACACTGAAGGCTAATTGCACTGTAGTTCCAACAATAGCAGAGAATCCAGTAATTTTTCACACACATTCAGTCAATTCTTTAATGATGTGGTCAATAGCTTGTGTGTACTTGCCCAGAAAAAAACACTGAGTCAGTTTGGCAAGCATGTGCTGATTTGTGTGTAAAATAAACATTGGTGTTTAATTTAATCATGGATTTGCATAAAAAAGTATTTTATATCCATGTTTCCATCAGGATTACCTTTAAACTTTTATCCTCTTTTTTTCCCACTAATTTGGTTAATTATTCCACAAATCAGCCTGACCTGTGGTTTGTGGTGAGTGCTAATATAACAATAATATATAATATAATAATATAACAACTGTTATATTAAACCATAGCATGTACATTTACCTCTGAAAGCATTGGAAGGCTGAGGCTTTGTTTTTGCCGTAGACTGAAAACATTTGAGTTTGACATTAAAAGATGAATATGAGATAAAAGATCAACATCTCAGCTTTTATTTCCAGGTATTTACTGTACATCTGCATCTGATGCACAGTTCAGAAGACAGCACCTTTGGTCTGAACTCTCCCATTTTTCTTGTGAGGAAAAGTATTGGAACATGTGACTGGCAGGTGTGTTTGTTTCCTGGGTGATTATTCAAAAATAGTTCTGAATGTCTACGCTCAGTTTCAGATTTGGGTTTTGCCTGTGCAGACTGTGCATTTACAGTAGGAGGAGGAACCAACATGAAAGCCAGAGAGCTGTCTGTGGGTGAAAAACAAGCAACTGCGACGCTGAGAGGAGATGGATAATTAATCAGAGCATTGGCCATAACCAGTACAACCTGAAGAGAAAGCTGTCGCTGGTGTCATGATCTGCGGTGTAGCTGATGCCGGATGGACCCAGAATGCAGGAACTTAGTTTGCTCAGCTTTATTGCTCGAACAAAAATAAAAGCTGAGCTGGAATGTAGCCAGCAGCATTAAACAGAAGACAAACTAACAAACAGACTGATGGCAGACTGATACAATAGCACAGAGCAAGGGGACACCCAATGATGACGACACAACAAGGAACAGACACAGACTGAGGATTTAAATATTGGGTAATCAGGGAACAGCTGAATATGATTCCACAGAGAAGACAAGGGGTAGCAAAGCTAAACACGAAGCACATGGAACAAGGGACAAAGTAAAACAGGAAAGATGGAGATGGAGAGAGAAACAAAGACTCTACACAATGCACAGGAAGTAAACAACAGCAAAAACACATGAGACCAGAGACATGCCAGAGGGACAGGACAGACACCAGAACACAGAGACACAGCAGATACAGGAACAAAGAGAACTAGGAAATCAATAAGTAAATAACAACCAATAACAGGAAAGAAAACAGGAAAACAGAACCTAAAAGAACTAAACCAAAGGACCATGACAGCTGGTGAACTAAATAACTGATGTTAAACAGGCAGACTTTGGAAAACAACAACAGTTGATGACAGAAACACTTTAAGTGCTTTAAACAGCCTAAAACAACATTTTGAGGTTCAGCAGCAAACCCAATATACTGTTCACAGAAGACATGAACAAACTTCACCAGAAGATGCAAACCACTTATTACCAAGAGAACAGCAAGACCAGGCTGGCATTTGCCAAGAAGTGCAGAGATAAGCCTTAAAGGTTTATGGGCTGATGAGACAAGGGTGAACCTTTACCAAATGCATGAGGTCATCTGTGAAACACAGTGGAGGTAATATCATGGCTCGGGCTTTCATGGCTTCTTCAGAGCTCATTAATCTTCAGTGATGATGTGACGCATGAAGGCAACAGTATAAGGAACTCAGAAGTCTGCAGAAACACTTTCTGTCCATTTAAAGAAAGATGCAACCAAACAGGAGAGCCCCCAAAACAAGCAACAGCTGAAAGAGGCTGTGGTGAAAGTCTGGAAAAGCAACACAAGAGAATCTTCTGTGTTTCAGATCCAGATGTAAACACCTGGAAATAAAAGCCTAGATGTTGATCTTTAATCTCATATTCATCTTTTAATGTCAAACACAAATGAAAGCGAAAATAAAAGGATAGGCTTCAGTGTTCCAATACTTTTGGAGGGGAGTATAATTGTGAGCATGCTGGCAGCTAAAAGCTAAAAGCACTGCTGCGACTAGATCCTCACAGAGCTGTCGCTGTGGGGATCTGTAGGCTAGAAGAGGGATAGCAGTTTTACTGCTGCAGAACTGTGACTGCCTTCAGTGAGATCATGGCAGTGCCACATTTTAGTCAAAAAGAACTAATGTATCTTAAATAAACTCCTATAATGAAAAATGAAAAAACACTAAACAGTTATAAAATGGTTTAATTAAACATAGTTTGCCTCACTTTTTCTCATGCAGTATAATTAGCAGAATTAAGTATGAATCGAGTAAACATGGGAATGTATGAGAAAAACAAAAAAACTAAACTGGTGACTTATATCATAGTATGAGCGGTGGAGAAGTTTGAAAAGACAATATAAAACGAGCATTTTTTAAAATATTATTCACACAAATTTATTTCCCATATTTGTTTGCGCAGTGCATTTATCTGCTCCTCGCAGCTTGCTGTGTCAAAGACAGTCGTCTCCATTACGTAAGGTTAACCAAGAGCCTCAACCACTGCAAGGCTTGTACTGAAATCCATAGCTCCGCTGAGGGGAGAGATATTCTCACAGAGCTCTACAACCAGCCCTCCATCCATCCACGGCTGCTTCTTAATCCTGTCTGCAAGCTCATCGCAGTGGGGTGTCCTGGCCACTTATGCCACCCATACTCTTAACCCCTGCCTTGAAGTGTATGCTGATTTAGAGCATGAATCATCAGTGTAGGATTGTATAGAGTGAGTCATGTCAGCCAAGGGATGCCCGCTGTGTTTTTCAAAGAATGTGTTGGTGGAAATATTTTGCGAGCTACGTGGTGGTTTGGACTAAACTGGAGGACACATTCCTGTGAGGGTGATGACCTGCAGATAAATATATCGTGCCCAAACTCACAGTACTGATGGTTGTTATATTCAGTCTAACTCCATTCTTGAACTTTGATTATTTCTAACACATTGTTGGCCAAGTTGTGCACTCTTAAATCAAATCGATTGGTCCATTTCCTGTGATTGCTAAAGATTTGTATGGTATTGAGTGTATAAGCATAAACTGCATCATAAATGGTAGATGCTAACGAGAGCTGGAAGATATCGCAGTTGAGTTGAGCTGCTGTGATAATTGTTTGCAAAGTTAGCTGATTTGAGTCTGTTGTCTGGACTACCCAGTATGTTTTAGATACTGGCTATCTATTCATTGCATCTGCTTCCCCTCTTTCTCATCGTTCTCAGCCATCTTCCCGGCTTGTTTATCTGTCCAGCTTTGAACAGAAGCAAAGAACATTACTCAGCATTCAGAGGCAGAAACAGATCTGATTTTAACAGCTCCACTTTCATCCCCATATTTAGTTGTTTAGCATCACCCACAGTGTTTTCAAATGGAGATCTGGTGAAATAATTTCATTAGCTCCTGCTGTTACATTTGTGCACTGCAATTCAGATTGAGGGAGAAATAAGGAGGAATGGAGAGACTCTTTGCTCCCCTCCCCTCTCTCAATCTCTCATCATGCTGCAGCTCCTCCCTCCACCTTGCCCCTCTCCAGATCCCCCGCTTTTCTCTGTCTCTCTCTTTCTCTGTCTCCATCCCTCCTTCGTTCTCCTTCAATCTTTCAGCCTAGCTGAGACTTACACAGGATACACCCTCCCTATGTGTTTGCATGTGTGCGGTTCCCCGTGTGAACTGCATGTGTCAGTGTGTGTAGACATGTGGCTTCGCAGCTGACGGCGAGGACTCGTGAAGTGCTCAGGACTTGGATATCAGATCCTTCTCCTTATGCATATTTATCACATTTTTAACATCTCTCCAAAATCTTCCTCCTCTTGGGGCAGCATCTCGATGGAATCTTCAATCCTTCCCGCAGTATACTGGATTTAATGAGCAGCCACTGTGGAATGAAACAAGTAATTTTTGGATTTTCTTCATTACACCTCTGGTAAGGATATCTTTCTCCCTCTCACTCTCTTTCCTCATATTTCTCTGCTTTTTGTGCACTTGTTTTTTTATTTACCTTATTTACTTACTCAACATATTGACAGGTGCAGGCAGCACAGATTATGGAATGGGGGGAGCAGTTAAATGATGCAGAGAAGCTATTGAGGACGTGGAGAGGTGAAAATGTAAATAGGCTGGCTGGGTAGTATGAAAGAGTGCAGAGAAAGAAGCGGAGAACAGAAACGTGTGCCGACACCAGCAGTGTTGTTCATGCTGTTAGAGGCTTTGGGGGGGAAAATGCTCCACTTGATACTTGCTATTGATCTGCTGTTATTTTCAGAACCAGACAAGTTTGCACGGTGAGCGACAGGATTAGTTTTAGCAATTTGGAAATGCTGACAGAGCAATACTTTGTTATAAAAAAGAAGACTGTAATTGTGAGAGGAGAAAAAAAAAAGAACCACAAGTAAAAACCACATTCAGTGCACTGGTATGTTTTCATGTATGTGTTTCCCTCTATTTGTACAGTGTGTGTGTGTGTGTGTTTGTGTGTGTGTGGGTGTGGGTGTGATGCAACAATGTGGGACTTAGATGACATTCTCTACATGCCTGTCTGCATACCTATATTTCAGTAGGGATAGTCCTCCTCTAAGGTTGTATGTGTGTGTGTGTGTGTGTGTGTGTGTGTGTGTGTGTGTGTGTGTGGGGGGGGGGGGTTTTTCCTATTTACACTATATCCAATTTATTGGATGGTGCCAAATCCTCTTTTTTCTTTGCTATCCAAACATATTTGGGGGGCTCATT
>VOQJ01033112.1:6046-25613 GCA_015052665.1 Apistogramma diplotaenia | reverse complement strand
TTTGTGTGTGGTGGTTGGGGGGTGGTGGGGGGGGGGGGGGGGGCGTTTGCCTTTATACTACATCTCAGATATGTGAGATGGTCACACATGCTCTTTTCTGTGTTGGTCAAACATCATCTTGGGGTTTCTATTATTCTAATCTCAACTGAAAACTCTGTTTTTTAATTTTACTTATTTCCTTTGTCAGATGTAAGCATCAGCAAAGTTGAGGCTTCTGCTCCCATCCCTCCTGTATGCTGGATGTTGTCTTGTTGTTCACTGTTCCTCTTTCACTGCATCTATAAACTCTGAATGGAGAGGTGAGAGATCTTAGTATCAAGAGAAAGAGAGTGTAGGGGAAGCTTATAGCAGTCTGTATAAGATTGCTTGTGGAAGGCTGAAAAGGGAACGAACAGATGAGAGACTATAGGAGTGAAAAGACTGACAGGAAGCCTGAGACAATAGATGGAAAGGACTGAGGAGGTGAGAGTGTGAGCTAATGTGCCCCAGAAAGCACTTTTAAGCAAGGAAACCTCTTCTGAAGCTCAGGCTTTTGGCAGAGGGTCAGTTTACAGAAATATCCACACTCTCCAAAGGAAAAACATGTGATAGATAGGCCAAGACCTGCATCTCACATATGCCTGGCTACATTTCCTGTAAAGGACATCAATATTTATCACATTTCCCATTTCAGAGAAGAAACCACAATAACGCCAGGGGATGGAAAAATAATAAAAGATAAATCAAATTACCCCACCTTGGGTAGACCTTCTGCTTCTGTTTCATTTAGAATTCCTTCGCAGCACTTAGGCAAGGTAGGCTGATACTGCTGCTTATTGAAAAACAGGTGCAGAACTGTGGCTCACATTTTATCTGATTGTAGAGCTTCTGTCATGCTGACAAAGGTGATAAATATGCATTTTTAAAAAATATATATATTAAACCAGATTATTGTGGAGTATTGAAATAAATATCAAATATCAGCCAAGCTGAAAAGTCTCGGTGTGTTATTAGTATGGATTTATGAGTTTTAAAATTGGCAACAGGGATCTGATTTTACTTAGTGAAGCTTTCAGGAGGGTTTTAGGTGATGAAAGATTACATCCGGAATATATTCCAGGATGCATTACTGTTAAATTCAAAGCTGAAAAGCTAAAGGTTCGAATGACTCTCTTTTAAAGTGACATATTGATCCAATTGTTTGGTAATTTTTAAGTAACCTCTCCCTGTTTCTCCTTTATTCACACATGCACACAAGCAGGGGGTATGCTTAAACGTGGCCAGCAGGAGTGATTTTACCTTACTTGCCTGCAGTAAAAGCTTGTCATGCAGTGGATGACTTGCATCCAAGAGTGACTCATGCTGCCCGTGAAAGCTTCTCCACCCACAGCAAAGAAGCACTGATACTGCCCATCACCAAATGAGAAATTAATAACTCATTTTTCCTCAAGTTCCAAGGCAGATATTCTCAAGGCCATTATAGCAAATACCAGTTATTACTGATGTGGTTGCATGATTTACCATGATGCATGAAATGAAGTTGGCAAATTAGTTACAGCAATTCACAGCTAATTGTGTCTGTGGTGGTAGACCAGCATTGAAAGGTTGTGAACTGGAGCTTCTCATTCGAGTGTACTCTCTAGCTAGACCGAATGTAACACTTTGGCTACATGAAAGGGTTTTTTACACTAATATGTTCTTCTTATTAATACAAATCTGTTTATATTAAACTGTCAAAATGTGTTTTGAAGGAGAATTTTGCAGTTTGCCTTCAACTCCCTGTTCAAAATGGTTATTTTAAAATCATTTATATTAATCATTGTGAGCTTTGCCATAAGGGTCTACTTACATGTTTATAACGTTGTGCATTATTCCAAAGGTGATGCAATTACAAGAAAGAACGAGCATAAAGGCATAAATGTAGTTGCCTGACAGCAAGGCAATGTAATGCAAGAAAACAAGTGGACACAATTTGTCTATTGCAGCTACTGTATAATAATTGAGGATGAACAAACCAATCTGATTGGCTCCTCACAGAAAGAAGTACAAGTTAACTGAATGTCCTGAGTCTCGTCTGCTTGATTGCTGACAAATCAGCAAGAATCGAACAACAGCCCAGCAGCGTGAGGCAGATTCAAACAAAGAAACTCTAGACACAGTATGTTTCTAAAAGCAATACTTTTAGTGACTATTTTTTAGAATAGTGATGCTTTTCATGTATTGATAGTGGTAAGAATCATAATTTGAGTGCGGCATTAAAAAGTAATTCTCCTAGTCGTGCAAATGTTGGCATAATACGTTTTTTCTTCTTTGTAATTGATTTAATCAATAGAGAAAAATCAAACCTCTGTTTTTTCTTAAATAAATCTTTAATTGCTAAAAATTGTTGATAGGTTTGTCTTCACTGTTCTTGATGCACTCACATGAGGTTATAACCGGTCTGCAGCAGCTTGATGTTAATGACGTTACTCAGCAGTGCTTGTTCTCCCCCTCCTAAGTTTTCTCTGGATTATTGTTTGAATGTAAACGGTTTGAACTTGAAATTGTATGAATATTTGAGAAGCTGCTTTTGTCTTTTTGTATTTTGTTTGTCCAGAATGACGCTGATCATCGTTTGTTACAGTGTCACCACGAGTCGCCCCTCCCTGACCTTTGTTGTTCTATAAAATCCCTCCTCTACTGCTCTGTCTGTGGGAAATTCATTTAATTGCAGATCAAATGTAACATTTGACTTTTTTGTTATTCTTGATAATGACTTAAGCTGTTGATTATGAATCTGCATTAATTAGCGTGTCTGCTCATTCATATAGATGAAATAAACCACTGTTCTAGACCGTTACATCACTTCACACTTTTTATGGCCGTCGCTGTCACGTACTGAAGTCATTATTAACATTAGAAGGATCTCACAATGCAGCACTTTTTAATGAGCTCGAGTGGCTTTCTCATTAATGCACTGAAACAATATTGTGTTAGATTCATCTCATTGTCGGCATCTCCGCATTTTACTGGCTCATGCACACAAACAAAAGGCCATGCTTGCGACCTGTGCATTTCTGTGTGTGGGGCTCCACTGATCCACTATTAACTCAGTTATTTCTGTTTGTGTTGAATTTGGAGCTAATTTAACTATGTGCCTGCTGTGTCAGTGGAAGTGGAAATATTTTTTTCAAATTGCTAATTAGAATGTGTTTCTGTCTTATCAAAGACCGTATAGTTCATGAGTTTTGTTTTTTGTAAAAGTTTATCCAACACATTGTTGGTTTTGTTGATCATAATGTGGAGTTTCTTCTTTAAAAAGGCATTTTGATACACTTGAATAACACAAATTTGCTTCCTGTGTTGTATATGTAGAGAAAATGTAAGCACACGAGTCAACACTGCTCGTGTTCATACTGGGAAAAGGAAGCATCAGCTTTCTTCCTTCTATATTACACAGTCAACTGTGGTCTTTAAGACTAAACTGCAGCCAAATGGAACTGCTTCCAGCGGGGAGCATTACTGAGAGCGGGGATGTGGATGCATTCAGGGACATATACCTAAAGCAAAAATCCAGATTTTTGCACATTTGTGCTTTGATTGCTGTATTTTTCTGCCTCAAAGATATAACCTTAAATCACCTTTCATTTTCATTTCACTAAATTGTAAGTATTCAGTCTCATCACAAGGACAAACAATACTTCTTGAACCTCAGTAAATCCCCTTTGATTGTTGACACACATAGTAAAAAACATACTAAAATTAGAGCGGAGGTGAAATCGTCCCAGCGTTCACCTACTGTAGATGCCCCTGGGATTTTGCAAAGGAAAGGATGTAACTGCAGAGACTGTGTTGGGTTTTGTAGCTGGTAGAATTTAAAATCCATTTATCATTTTTGCTGTAATCTAATATCATTAAAATGGCCTTGATATTCATTGTCTTTTCCTCTGAGGAAACAGCTAACTGCAAACAATACGCATTTTACTACATTAGAGTTGACTTTGCTCAGCTGCAACTGTAATGCTGAAAGAGCTTTGTCAAATAGTTGCCAATTAACACTGATTTTCTCTTAATTTAATTTCATATTTTTTCCACTGTGATGCTTGGCGTAGCCCACCATCAATTTGCATTTCTCAGAAAGCGTGGGACCAAACGTCAGAGGCAATTTCTGAGACCAGTTTTTGCACAATCTCTGATGTGCGTTTGAGCACAGAGATTTCCACACCTGTTAGGCTGCACAATGTGCCGCGTGATCCAGTCACAATATGCGGAATATTTTTCTGTCACCACAGGTATTTATTTCAGACGAATGTCACCCATCATGCTTGAAGAGAAGTGAGACCATCTGTACACAGGATGCACGTGTAAACTGCCTTTAAAAATACTGTGAATGAGTCAGCATATTAATCTCATATGCATATTTATTTATTATATTACCTTCACTGGCTCACATGTTAAGATTGTTCATCCTCCATCAAATATGCAGGAGGTAGATTCAGGAGCAATAACACACTGATACTTTCCCTCGTTCCTCCCAGTCTGTGCTGTTCTGATGCCCTGCTAAACACAACAGTGTTTGCTTGTTTTAGCATCGTTTGAGCAATTCCTGGATCATTTCCTCCTCCTGAGCATACTGAAGTCTGCACTATGATCAACAACAGCTGAAAGTGAGAACACGAGCTAAATCTACCTGCCAATATTTGTAATGATCATGGATGATGAACCCAGAGCTCTACTTTTGGGTCAATGCTTCAGTAGAAAGAGTATGAATGTGTGCATGGAAATGTAAAAGTCAGTGTTTCACCTGCATGGCTCGTTTGCCACATTCTGTATAATGAGAGATCAACAAATGTATGTAGTTAACTGGATGACATTATTTCCTTTCTGTATGCACTGAGGTAAATGTGTGTTTTCACTTTCACAGCCAAATGAGCATGGCTATGAGGCTATTCTATTCTGTTAGCGTGCACCTGAGCAAGTAGTGTGTTTCAAAAGAGAAAGACAGCAATGCAGCTGATAGAAGCTTGTAAAGCTTTATTTTGAATTAATAATATATTTGTCCTGATACCACAACTGGCCAGAGTAGCCTCAAGTTCAACAACAGCAACAAAATAAAAATGAAAAAACAGCGATTGCCCACAGTATCATATTTGTGATTTTTCCCAATTTATCAGAGTTTAATGGCATATTATCAAATAAAAAAAAATCCATGTATATGCCAGCTTGACCCCATTCAGTTGTAAACTGATATTAGACTGATAGCAGGCTGATTCCCTCCATTCCCATTTTATTGCTGACCTCAAACTGACTGTGGCCACAGACCTGATCCCCATCGCTGTAACCATTTCAAAAGGCAAAAGATCACAAGTTCAGAGCACACGGTCACCATGAACTTGCAATCTAGTGTAAGTGTAGTACAAAAGGCTTCGAATCGCCAATACATCTCACTTTCTGTGAGTGCAAATAGCTCATGACAATGTTTTCTCCTCAAACTGATCTCTACAAATGGTTTTGGACAATTTTCAAATGCCTAAAGCCTCGATACACCAGTGGTCTACCCACACAAGCATTTCCACTCACAGCGCCCGATTAGATCTCCATTCAGGACCGTGTAGGCGTTCAAAGACATGCTTAATTAACAGCTTTGTCACTCTGCTATTAGTTTCGCTGCACCTGTTGGGTGCACCTGGCGGTTGCTTTACACCTTCAACACCTTGTTATTAGTACATGGTCTTTATTAGTACCGGTTAATTTTAGTCACTGAATAGCTCGTGACCAGCTGATTGGGGGTTTAATTGTCTACAGTAAAACAAAAACACCTGTGTCCAACGTGCTTTGAAAGACAAATTTGATTTATCGATTCTTTGCAGTCAAACTTGTCTCTCTTCATCATGCAGCAATTTAGACTTTAATTGTATGGTACTCTGGGATATTTTGACAATATACATTAAATTGACCGTATTCATATCTTGACAATTTACCATACTAGACACCCTATAAGAGACTGCATCTGACAGTTTATGGCCAGGAGTCGAGTCTTTTTGGCTGTGGAGCTGAGGTTCTTTTTCCTTTGGAGGAAGCTCCAGAGATTTTTGCCTGATAGTTTATGCAGTCTGTAGTTGCTACTCACCAGCCTAAAATTAGGCTATATGTATGCTGTTTGCAGTTGGCGAACAGTATCCAAAAGCATCTCTAAGCTCTTTCATGAACAATCTTGTTTCCATTCAGCACATGTAGGTGCTATGTGTATATGTCACAGAGGCTTAACAGTGTGCCGTATGTGTCTGCATATACTGTACATGCGTGGTTGCACATGTTGGGAGTCTGTGTTTGTAAACAGGTGTCATCACTACTTAGGACCAGCGATCTGATGACAGTAACATGTGCTTTACTGCTCATCTTCTTCAGCAGGTAGTAAACGTTGCCATCAGTTGGTAAAAGAAGATTTAGTTGGAGGCTCAGGAAGTGGAAGGATATGATGGCGCTAAACGGGCCAGGCTCAGGTGAGCTTTCCACATCTAAGCTAAATTGGAAAGGACCTTCACAGCAGCAGGAGGAGTGTCACCGGTGAACAAGTAGAGATCTAACAGTGAAGCAGTTTGAAAGTGTTGGTACAGAAGTTACAATGACAGGTAAAAAGACCTAATCCCCCGAGTGGACGTTTAAAGTGCAAACCCCTCAAAAACATTCTCACTCATCAGAATCTGAACGAAATAATCCTTTGGTGTTACATTTTATGGCAACATCAACCCTTTAGCTTCAGAGGAGGAAATATTAAAAGAACAAGTTCAAATAATAAAACTTTTCTGCTTGCACATTTGACATTTTTTCACAAAAACTACTGATTGCAGCGCAAACCTTGCATCACATTGTCACGGGAATGTGACAACTAAACCTCAGTCTCTTATTCGCTGCTAGAATCACAGCTGCTAGAATCACAGCTGCTAGAAAACAGTAAACTCACCAAGAATCCCTGATCGATCAGTAAAATTAATTTCACTTTGATCTGCTGGCAAATGAAACAGATTTCCACATCTCCTTTACCATGCTGTGGGACATTACGCCTTAATATTTAAATGGATCCAGTTTAAAGTTTAAGAACGCTGATGTGCAGCCGTCACCTTAGAAATAAACAGCAGAGCCCACCCAGCATTAAAATAAACTGGAATTTTACCGCTTGGTGGGCTAAATTTTATTGCTTTATTTTTATGCTCTTTAGAGATTTTTGATCACCATTTTATCATCAGAGAAAATGTGCCTGATCAGAGTCGGTGGCACTCACAGTCAGCAGTGAGTGAAAGGAGATTCATATGATCCATGATGTGCTCTTTTTGACTGGTCATCAACAGCTCTTTCAAGGGGAAATCCTGGGTTAACTTCATGCCGGTGTTATGGTAGATAAGGGAAAGATGCCCTGGGTATGTTAAACTGACTGTAATACAGGGCTCAGGATTCAAAATGTTAGAATGATTGACAACATGTGTGTCTGTGTCTGATAAACCCTGCTCCTTTGTCACGCTGCATGTTTGATCCCCAAAGGGGATTAGTGTCTCCCGCTGGAATCAAACCAGCAATCTGCTTGATAATAATAATAATAATAATAATAATATTAAAATCTCAGCAAAACCTGTGTTGAGCTGATTTTGTTAAACGAAATTAAGGCAGAAGACTGACCACAGCATTTTGGTATTCTATAAGGAAACCTGCCCGACTCCCTAAACCGGAGCAGACATTTAATTTGCAACCAAAATGAGGTGAACTTTGTGTGAAGCGGGTCATTTTACTGCTGTAATCGAGGTGATCCCTCTTTGCTCTTAATCTGACTTCCACTATATGAGAGGACACAACCACGGATCGCTCTGTGCACGTGCACGCGCATGTGTGAGAGAGTGTGGAATTTTTTTTGTCTCAATAATAAGTAATGGGAGTGAATACTTCAAATAGGTATCAATGGGAATCTTAGCCAGTCAACTTAGGGACAACCTGAAACCACATTCAGTGTCTCTTTTGTAATTCTCGCTGTATTTTGAGTTGAAACGGACGCATGTGGCTGAACAAGTGTGGAGAAATCATTACAGCGGCAGCAGGAAGTGGACGAAACCCTCAAGGTGTGGAGAGCGAGGAGGAACAGAGAAAGTAATAACACTTTGTGCCTTTAATGTAGCAGCTTTCAACACGGTGGAGCTGCAAGTCTTTGTAGTATTTGTAGATGCTACCTTTTAGAGATTAGTGTGAAATAATGCAGAATGCTGAATATGTCACAGTCTGCTGATTATGCAGACCGTAGAAATGTCACACCGAACACAGGCGGGGGTTAACTGTTTTATTAGGTTGTTTCCTGAAAGTCCAAATGGCAAAACAAAGGGACAAAAGTAAGATGTTTAGGAACATGGACCTTGGGAGCAGGCGGGGACATGGAAAGAGCAGGGCAGGGCAATCAGGGGAAGCTGAGCTAATCATGGAGTCCAAGACGAGGGAAGTCAAACTGAAAGCAATAACTATCAAAATAAAGCAAGAAAACCAAAACATGACAACAGCTGACACACAGCTGAAGTCTTAACAAAAACATACAGGGAACAAGAGATTAAATATGAACAAAACTATAACCAGGAATCATACAGTAATAAGGACTAAATATGCTTAGAAAATACATAAAACTACTATTAAAACCAAGAAAACTAAGATTCAAACAGAAAATATTTGATTAAACAAAATTCCTCCTGGGTATTTTATTTCCATTTTTTCTTGTTTCCAGTTTCTTCTAGGTCAGACTAATAAATAAATATTTGTCTCACATTTTTCACGCCGCAGACTGTTTTTTTCCCCCTTGTTTGGTTTGTTTTATTTTGTTTCATGGCTCCATTACAAAGATTGCAATTTTTTTTAAACTGACACAGAAAAATCATTCATAATTAAATGTAACTAGTAGAGCAAATTCCAATCACTAAAAATAATCGCTGCAAAAGGAAAAGCAGTAAATGACCTTGGGTCACATTTCCCTTGATACCAGTATAATGAAGATAAGTCTCAGCACATATAATGGCTGGAACCAAAGTGAAAAAAAAGTGCTGCATGTACTTAAGCTACAAACTGTTAGTGAAGAAGAAGTCGAGGATGCTGCAGCTTAACGACTTGTTTAAATGTATCAGCTGTTCGTCAACTTTTCTTCATCTGAACTATAAATGAAGTATTTTTCTTGTCTCATGGCCTGATGATATCTTCTAACTACCTAGAAAACAGGTTAGATCATCTTCTGGGCAAATCAGCACTGTCTGTGCTTCTCTCCCTCAGCACGCACATGAACTGGAATTATCTTATTACTGCAGACAATTCACACAATAAACATTTGTTATTTAGAAAAACCTGGTGTTTTACAAATTATTCTGTGATAATTGAATACACTGCTGAAAATACAGTAAAAATAAAGGAACACTTTGAAAACACATCAGATCTTACTGGGAAAAAAAATCATGCTGGATATTTATACTGATATGGATTGGGTAATGTGTTGGAACAAAAGGATGCAAATGAAAAGTATCAACCCACAGAGAGCTGCATCCAAAGACACCCTGAAAATCAAAGTGAAATCATCACGTGCCAAATTTTCAGTGCAGCCACTCAAATTGGTGCTCAGTAGTTTGTGTGTCCCCTGCATGTTTGTGTGCGTGCCTGACAACACTGGGGCATGCTCCTAATGAGACAACAGATGGTGTCCTGGGGGATCTCCTCCCCGATCTGTACCAAGCCATCACTGAGCTCCCGGACAGTCTGAGGTACAACCTGGTGGTGTCGAATGCCCCAGAGGTGCTCTGTTGCACTTAGGTCAGGTGAGCATGGGGGCCAGTCGGTGGTTTCAATTGTTTCATCCCCCATGACCTGCCTGCATAATCTCGCCACATGAGCCTTGGCATTGTCACACACCAGGAGGAACTCAGGACCAACTGCACCAGTCTAGAGTCTGACAGTGGGTCCAAGGATTTCATTCTGATACCTAATGGCGGTCAGGGTGCTGTTGCCTAGCCTGTAGAGGTCTATGCATCATAATGTTCTCCACGGCTTCTCCAGACCCTTTCACGTCTGTCACATGTGCTCAGGGTGAACATGCTCTGACCTGTGAAAAGCACAGGTCCATAGTGGTGGGCCTGTGAATTCTGGTATTTTATAACAAATGCCAATTGGACTCCACGGGGCCAGGCAGTGAGCACTGGGCCCACAAGAGGATGTTGGGCCCTCAGGCCACCCTCATGAAGTCTGTTCCTGATTGTTTGCTCAGGGACATTCACACCAACGGCCTGCTTCAGGTTATTTTGCAGCTCTGGCAGTGCTCATCATGTTGGTCCTTGCACAAAGGAGCAGATACCGTCCAGCTGTTGGGTTAAGGACCTTCTGCGGCCCCGTCCAGCTCTCCTAGAGTAACTGCCCGTCTCCTCCTGGAATTTCCTCCTTGCTCTCGAGGCTGCACTGAGAGACACAGCAAACCTTCTGCCAATGGCACATGTTACTGTGCCATTTTGAAAGAGTTGGACTACCTGTGCAACCTACTGTAGATATTATTGATTTTGTTTGTCATGTTATTGGTGTCAGACTGGAAACAAATTGGTAACATGTCTTTTTAAGAATAAGGTACAGGATGTTTTTCTCAGTGAATACAGTTTTTCTGCAGAATAATTTTTGGAAACAGCATTTTTTTAAGCAAAATATATTTTCTTAAAGGATGTCACCACTGACTGACATAACAACATGCTCTGCTATCTCATCATATTAGACAGTAATCTCAGTGTATTCTTATTTACACAAAGTTTCTGTCTAGCAGCTGAAGTGGCCCAATTTTCTGGGAAACATCATCAAAGTTTCATCTCATCTCACTGCTACAGCAAACAGATGGACTATCTTCTACCGCAGGGAACACGTTTAATGCAGCACCAGGGTTTTCTGTGGTCTTCGTGCATTTTGTTGCTGTAGATGATGCAGTTTTCACTACCTGCCTTAAGTGATAGCCTTCATCGCTTGCTTTTTTTTTTGCAGTGATTTCAACGTATCTGCAACAAAGAGCTTGTGTTAAATTTGTATTGGCAAGGTACATATACGCTACATTTGAAAATCCTTCCAAAGAAGGCTGATGATAAGCTTCTATCACAGGCAGGGACTGAAGACTTTCACTAAACTGAAGACATTGTTTGGTGTATAAATAAATGTTGTTACTCTCACCTATTAGAAACAATAGAATACAATGCAGGTTTGTATGTTATCAGCCATGAGGTCATTGCAGAGCTGGGTGCTTCCCATCTAATCTCATCTTACTCAACTGATTCATTTTTTTAAAATGCTAAATGCTTCAATATTTTCAATGAAGCCATGCACTGGTAAACTAGATGTTTCATTCATTTTCTGATTCTAATTCACTGCACAACACTTCAAAGCTGGCTCTTCTTTACCTACAAAGCTCTTCTTCTGTGTCAAAGAAGTTTTCCAATAGTGATGTCACGGCCAACATTTTTGCTTGACTTCATTAAAAAAGTTATTTTACAAAAATAATCAGTTGATTCTAAAGGGGCCAGGTGAGAACTTTTATCATATTCAGTCAACATTTAATAACCTCGTTATTATTATCAGTCCTTTACGTATTGTCAGTAGTTTCTCTCTTAATTTTTGTCGCAAACCGAGTCCAGCAGAAAAGTCTTGAAACTGTATCACAATTAGGTCGAGTGGCTGAAGCCACCACCACCCCTTCAAACTTAAAGTGTGGATTGTTTTACACCCATTGGTGCTTTTTGCTTCAGCCAGGTGAACAACCAGCACAATGACGTAATAATAACATACAGGTTGATGCAGGAGGCCACCTTATAGCAATATGCATATTTCTGAAAGAAAACCCTGTCAATTTATGTGATATGAAATACATGAAAAAAAAGTGTTTCACTGGTCAGTTAATATATCACATGCAATGCAGTGAAAAGTGTGTAACTAAACCTAAGCTAAAACAAGGACAACCAGAGTAGATTAGTTAGTTGTGTGTATCTGCAACATGGTTAGATTGTGTGAAAAACTAAACACTAAAGTGCACCAGCGACCTCATCACAAAAGATACTGTGAGAGTCCTGGAGACACCTGCAGCACTGACAAAGTGTCTAACGCCCTGGGAATGAGAACATGCACATGTCCATGTATAAATGAATACATAGGTGTTACTCACATATAGTAATAATGTATGCTGGTTGAGTCAGATGACTGCCTTTAAAAAAAAATTTGCCTTGACATCAAATAATTTACGATATTACATAAAACTAGCAGAGCTTTATTTGTTGCTTCAGTTTGAAATGTTTTGCAGGATATTTTTATCTTAACAAAAGAGGATTTTTTTTGGGGACTGGTCCTATAAAGAACTAACTACACTCCATGGTTCACTGTGCCTGACAGACTACATGAGGTGCTTGTGCTGATAGGTTGTGTTTGCTTTTTATGGCGAGACGTCTCCGCTTTGGTGTTGACTGTCCCAAAGACACTGTTGCAGAAGTCTTGCAGTTTGTTCAGATGCAGCTTTGCCAGTCTGTGCTGATCTTTTCAGAGAGCAGTCACATTCTCCTGGCAGCCCTTCTGAACAAGCCATACTTCACTCTTTTCTAACTGTGCTGTCATTAACTTTAACATTTAACGCGCTAACTGAGGCATGTAGCGTGTGAGATCCAGCTCTCGGATTTTCTTTCTTTATTTCTTTTTTCTTTTCGATTCCTCGAAGCGCCGCACAGTTTGACCTTGGGGTGAATTTTCTGTGACATCCACTCCTGGAAGATTGTGGCATTGTGTTAACACACACCTGATTGCTCCATTCCAGCAAACTGCCAAAGCTTCGGCTTTCATAGAGGTGGTCACACTTACTGATGATCTGTTAATCACATGGCTGCTACTTACCCTCTTAATTCCTATGGAAACAGTAAGGGTTTTTCACAGGACTGCACGGATTCCTGTGAAAACATGACTGTATTTTATAATTCGCTTATCTTGAGCTCTTTGCTTGAGTTCCTTTTCTCAGTTCAGCTGTTTCGCTTGGAAATGTGTTAAGTGAAAAACTTTTTTACAGTTTGAAGAAAGCTTTTGGACATTTGATTTTTCAATAATGAGATTGTTTGTTTCAGTTCTTGTAAGCAAGAAAGCAGCATTATCGTGATTCATTTTTTCCTAAGACAAGATAACATAAAGGTGCTCCTGAACGGATCTTTGTACAGTCAAACAAGACGTAACACCAGCACAGAAGTACGGCTGTTTCTGTTAAACAGAATGAGTGCAACATTTAATTTAATGGAACATTAAGCAGTGTTGTAACTTAATCTAAAATCCATCACTGATTAAAGAATTGCAATGCAGTAGGCTGCATGTGATCACGGGTGAAAAATATATAGAAATAAAGCTAATATAATGTTGTAATGACAGCTCATTACTGCGTTTGACAGCAGTCCTCATCTGTTAAATAGTTGAAATCGGAGTTGACTGGAGTCGGGCACTGGTGTTCTCTTTTAAAAATTATACAAGACAAAAAGATTTGAAAGCAGAATTCATTCGCATCTGGCAAAGTACTCCCTGGTTATAGTTTTAACAAATTTAAAGCAAGCTAAAGCAAATTTTAATTTGAGGTCTATGCTGTGGTGGAGTTATTTGACCAGCTCACTTTCTCCTGTATACCTGTGTACTACATGGATCTGTGAATCCCTGATTGCAGACAATAGTACATGGAGTTGAAGACATTTTTTCAGTAGTTAATTAATATAGGCTTGTTTGCAAGGAACTAGGGCAGAAAGACAAATTTACAAGTTACAGTCATTGTAAGATCCACAAATGCACTTATTTTTCATTATTTTCTTTATTTCTGGTCAAATTGACATTTGTGGTGAAGAATTTATAGCATCAAAGGTCTTCTTCTTGTGGCTGCTCCCCTCATGGTCCGTCACAGCTGATCATCTGCCTCATCCCCTCTACGTGTCCTCTGTCTCTACATCCATAAATGTGGTCTTCTTTTCCTCCTGCCTGGCAGCTCCATGTCATCTGGTGGTTGTGTGAAGACTTCAACATCCTCTGTCCAATCTCTCCTCTGCACATGCCCAAACCATCTCAGCCTTGCCTCTCTTACTTTGTCTCCAAACCACTCAACCTAAACTGTCCCTCTGATATACTCATTTCTAATCAGGTCCATTCACAATATCGTCTGCAAGCACACAGTCCATGGAGACTCCTGCCTCATCTCATCTGTCTGCCTGTCCATCACCATCGCAAACAAGAAGGGGCTCAGAGCCCATCTCTGATTTAATCCCACCCCCACCTTGAACCTGTCTCACTCCTACTGCACACCTCACCGCTGTCTTGCTGCCCTCTTACACATCCTGCACCGCCCTCACACACTTCTCTGCCACTCCTGGCTCTCTCATGCAGTACCACAGCCCCTCTCTTGGCACCCTACCATATACTTTCTCTACACCCACAATGATACAGTGCAACTCCTTTTGACCTTCTCTATGCTTCCCCATCAGCACTCCCTAAGCAAACATCAAATCTGTAGTATCACTCCATTTCTCCTCCATTCCTCAGGCATCGTCTCGCTTCCCAGGATTATGTTAACCTGGATTAATAGTCCACTGCCCTCTCTCCCAGACATCTCCATGCCTCCACAGCTATGTCATCAGAACCAACCAATCCTCTCCACTTCCTTTCCTCCAGTCGTCCTCCTCTTGCTCTGATTTTCCTCATTCATCAGCTTCTCGACGTACTCCCTCCCTCTTCTCAGCACACTCGCTTCAGTCATTAGTACATTTCCATCTCTATCCTTAACTACCCTAACTTGCTGCACATCCCTGCCAATCCCACTTTCTCTTTGCTAACCTCTTCCTTCAAATACTTTCCTGTACTTCGTCATTCCTCCATTAAGTCTCATCATCTTCTTTCCTCTGTCAAGAGGATATTCCAGCTACCTTCTTGGCAGCTTTCCTCACTACTTCAGTTGTACTTTCCCAATCATCTGGTAAACCCAGAGCTAGTTTCAACACCTCCTTGAACTCTGTGTAACATCCTTCCTCCAGTTAATCCTTACCTCTGCCTTTCCAAAGTCATCCTACAGCAGCGGTGGCCAATTACCTTTTCCTTTGGGCCACTTGTGTCTTTATGAACTGCTACTGGTAAGAGTAGATGTTACAATTGATCAATAAAAATGTAAAATAAATATAGGGAAAACACCAACATTTTATCACTATTCAATCAACAAAATAGTTGTGAACAAAATGCAAAGATTCACAGGCTTTGAACTTTATACAAACACTGTTGCTATTTTGCTTGAAGTTTAATCGATTCATCTACAGTTTTAAAAGCTTGTCTGCTTTGGTCTTGAATGAGTGCCAAAAGTCAGGCTTGATGTCTGAGGTGGAAATGCAAAAGTGAGCGGACAAGTGATCATCACCGAGAGAGGATGATTTGTATCTGGATTTGTTAAACGTCATCACTGAGAATATTTACAGGTAGATCCAGAGAGAGCATGTCTTTGTGTAACTTCTCCTGTTTGACTGAGGAACACAAATCCAGCAGTGATACTGACTCGAATCGCTCTTTCATCAGTTTCTTAAATTGCAACAAGCTGTTGTGATTCAGTGCTCTCGCCCTGATGAGGTTAAATATTTTAGTTATAACGGCGACAACATCGTCCAGTGTTTTCTGTCCTGTTTCAGTTAAGCCTATTCAAGCATGCAGTTACAGCTTTCATCCGGAGCCAAGGAGAAAAGGTCAGAATTGTCCACCTTAGTTTTCAACTGAAGCTCCAGATTTCCCACGCTATCTTTTATCCGTCTCATTACAGTTCGCCTGAAGAGGGGCCCTTTCTCAAATGCTTTTTTTTCCTCAAGGCCAGAACGCTGCTTCCTGCACATGTACAGTGAAGCTGAATTTGCTTGCAGACACGTTCATCTTCAAAATAAAAGCAACAAAGCTCTACTGTGATTTCACACAAAAATAGCAAACAACAGGAAGCCATTCTCATAGGAGTTTTTCAGTCAAAGACCACCAAAGGGTAGGTTGTGGGCTGTACAGTGCCCAGGACTGTCCTACAGACTACCATCAGATGTTGCCTAGCTACATTGTCCCTTGAAGCAACCTTGCAGTCGTCTACTGCATAAGATAGAGTCCACCTGTGTGCATTCACCACAGCCATTCCCATCCTTTACAGAATCCACCACCATCTGTGCTTCCATATTTCTCTCCTTTACATCGTACCTACCCAACGCCTCCTCGCCACCCCTGCTCCCTTCACCTAGATGTCCACTGAAACCCACTCCAATCACCCATCTTTCCCCATGGGACACTCTCTGGTACTTCATCCAGCTTACTTTAGAAATCCTCTTTATCTTCTGACTGACATCCAATTTGTGGGGCATGCACACTGACAACATTCAAAATCACCCCTTTGATTTCCAGTTTTGAACTCGTGATCTCACACTTTTGTCACTTCCACAAGACTATTCACATACTTGTCCTTCAAGATTACTCCTTCAATTCCTATGTGCTGTACACCATGGTAGAATAGTTTGAACCCAGCCTCACAGCTCCTGGTCTTGAGTCCCTTCCACCTCGTCTCCTGCACTCATAATATATCGGTCATATCAGCCAGCTCTCTCCCTTTATCATAGTCCTTACATTTAAAGCCTCTAATTTCACCTCGTACTTTTGCCTTACCTTCTCTTTCGCTGCCTCCTAACACACCTTCCTCCTCGTTGTCTTCAGCCAATAGCATAGTTTCCACTTGTACCGTGTTGGTCAACAGCACCACAGGGTGCTGATTTTGCACAGAATGCCCATCCTTATGTAACCTTCTCCATTTATCCTGGCTTGGGTCTGGCACCAGGAATACCCCGCCTTGTGGCCCCCGTTGCAGCTGGGTTTTGTAGAAGTACAGGTATGAAGCAGTGTTATCCTTTCATATTCAGTGACTGCATTTTTTAATATTATTTCCTGAAATTCTAAATAATACAGTATTTAGAAGTTATAATACTCTGTATATTGTACAAAATATACTCTCAAATGTCATCGACTCAGGTGAGAAAGTGTGCACAAAAATCTAACTCTTCAACTCAAAATCCTCTTCAAAGACAGTTTTGTTTTGCATTTATTTGCATTTTGTTGTCAGTTGAACATAAGATGAAAATGGCAGTTAGTGCTCCTGCCAGCATTCCTCATAGCTTGAAATGACACTAAACAATCTGTTACCTGAAATACATGATAAGACTAAAATAGCAGGAGGCGTTTGAGATGAGTTTTCAGCCAATGGTGTAGGTATGTTTATGAGTCTTTGCTGCTGTAATGCCTCTGGATTTAACCACTTAAGTGGTTGAGGATCTAACAGAACATATATTTGCATTGGCCTCATCTGTTCCACATAATCAACTATGGAAAAAAAAAAACCTACACAGCGTGAGAAAGGGAAATATCATGGCCAATTCTAGCTTCAGTCATTCTCACGACAGTCTAGCATTCTCTAGACAGCGTGAACTCACCAATGACCTTTTTGCTTCCACTGTAACTGTAAACGTAACTGTCCTTGGTGCTAATGTCTGTTCCTCTCTTCTTCTTTCTTATTTGATCTGGAAATGATTTATGTTATCAATTTCCCTGACGTCTCAGATTTGCAGTACTTGTTAGCAGTTGCATAAACAGTTTTTTTTAATGGTGTCATAGGTGCATGTTTATCATTGCATAAAACTGTAAAATTGAGTTATTTTATGAGTGATAAAAGAACTGAATGAATGCATACCTCCCACTGTCTGACAAAAAGAGCCTTTTGTCTCATCAGCTGCATTCTGGTTGACCTGATTTGTTAAATGTTATTGTACTTTGTTGAAGCTATGTTTCTAAAGTGTAGTTTAAAAATTCAAAATATATTTTCTGAGGCCAGATACTCACTAATACTACTGGGGCTTTTGGGTTGAAGGATAGCCTATGCATTATGCATTACAACTGAGGATATTGTGAAATTATTTAATACTAAATAGTTATGCTAAGATGGTAACTACTGTAAATATTGTACCTGTTAAATATCAGCAAGTGGATAGTGTCCGGGGTTTAAGTTGATTGTAGTCTGGCACCTTTTATTACATTACCATTTAATACATAGTACTGACATGTGAGTACATTTTTTATGTGCTGCAGCCTTGTGCTGTTTCCAGTAGACAGCATGTAAATACGTGCTCAGTAATTTCAGAATTGCATTTCATGTTCTTGTCCTTGTGATGCATTTATGGTGTCAAATTTGTATTCACGGAACTCAGACATCAGTGCTACAGAAGAGGAGTAGGTAAAAGCAGAGTGACTTTTTTGTAACCAGCATGTAATTTGAAATGCAACTTTTCAAACATCTCAACCAATTTTACCAAACACTCAGAGACTGAAAAAGACTTAAGATGGAACAGGAGAGGAAGATAAAAGATTATTTTTAAAGTAAGGAATGATCAGCCAGTTTGTTTAATTCAGTTGGCTAAATCTACAGAGAGCAGATAACCTCGGAGCAGAAAGTATTTTTTTAAACCTTTGCAAGACCATGGCCCATGTTGTAATCTGAAAAACTGTCCCTGTTTGGTTAAACATTTAGCATGAGTTTTAATCTATAGTTTTGGTAGTTAGATACTGTATTACAGTAAGGAGTAGGAGTGTCGGGCTCATAGGCATAGGAACCGGGGGGATATTGGAGACAGGCGCATTTGTCCCACCCAAAAATTACACTGCGGAGGAGAAAAACATTTGATTTTGAAGTCTTTAAATTGCGTGCTTTTATTTTGAAGGCGCAACATTGCGTCATGTCCTCTGAACGGCAGCGGCAGGAGTCAGAAACTCTTCTGAAAGAGGTAAAACGGTCTGCTGGGAATGTCACCATGAACATGGCTTATTTATAAGGTCTTGTTGTCAGTTTACTTTCATATATAGAAACCAAATCTTTTTGGTTCAGTCATGTTAATCCTGGGATGGTCACTCGTCCAATATTAAACTGCTAACCTTGTCTAGAAGTTAGCTACACTAGCCAAAAATTTTTTGTTATCTAATTTCCACTCAATGCCATCACCAACAAAAAGGCTGAAACAGGAGCAGGAAATTTTTTTAAGAGTTACGTCAGTGTGGATTACAGTTACACAACACAAAGACAACACCTGATCATACTTTTTCAACATGTATGATAGTATATTAAATATGTGTAATAATATCTTATCAGGAAAATGGTAGCACATATTCTAATGACTCAGTTGAAGCAATGAAAGGGGTAGAGGTTGAAGAAGCTTAGACGAGAGTCAGAGTCTCACTAAACTAATTAGTTTAGTGAAACAGTTTTATCATAAGAACTGGTTCAGGGAGGAGATTGGAGAGCCAGGTGGAGCTTCAGGGTGTGAGGTCAGGTTTAAAAACCATATTAATAATAATAGATCCAGAAAGAACAGGTTGATTTTTTCCAAAATAACTTTTCAATTATTTTTCATTATTTCCATAGTACTTATAAGAGTGTGAGTGTGGGAGAGGTTATATTTAGGCTGCTAGGTGCAGTACAACCCCCTCCCCCCCCCCCCCCCAAAAAAAAAAAAACACCAACCCCCATCCT
>VOQJ01033100.1:14153-28075 GCA_015052665.1 Apistogramma diplotaenia | reverse complement strand
TATATATATATATAAGGTGTATGTGGGTGTACATACACACTTTATTTTATCTTTTATTTTTTATATTTATTTTATTTATTAGTTTCTTGTAGTCTGTACTACACTGTATCACTGCTGCTGTTCCTCCAAATCTAATCCGGGCCTATAGCAACATCATTCTGTTCTAATGTGCACTGTATGGTGTAATTTTGAATAACAATAAAGTCTGTCTATGTCATGGTCATGCATAGCTAAGCTAAAATAACTGGTTGCTGGTTTTAGTTTCACATTGTACAGCCTGCATATTCTTTCATGCATTGGCATGAAGGCAATGTAGGTGTTTTCCCAAAAGATAAACTTTACCTTGGAAATTGGTAACTTTAAGTAATAATGAGTTTTGTTTCGGTTACTGTGTGTTTTTCCTACAATCTCCTTTTATCTGCAAAAAGTCTCACCGTGATGGAGAAATATTTCCCAGATTCATCCATGCAATAACCAACGTCACACTGTGACACATATCTGATGTTGTTCCACTAATTAAAACTTGTGGATTTTTCCCCCTCCCTGTTCCCCTAAGTGCTCGATGAGCTGACGGGCAAAGAGAAAGGGAGAGACAGTGAACGATTTTTATCACCGAGTTCTTTCGCAAACCCTGCATATCTTCAAGCTGACGAGGGCACTTGAACGAGTCAGGACGAGCCCTGCAGAGTCTTTGATGACGTCGGTATGAGTAAAATAATTTCACTACTTTGACAGCGAAGCAACACGTCGACACGTGTTCCAGGTAGCATATTAAATACCCCCTGAAACTTTGGGATTTACTTCCACTCTCCCTCGACATGCACATGAGTACCCTAAAGGCGCTCCCAAGTTTCTGATGCCAGCAGGATCTTCAGCCTACCTCCGATCCGCAGCTAATCGTCATGTTGGATACGTTTGCCCCACAGAGCGCCGGTGTGCCCATCTCCAGCGCAGACCTCCAGCTCAAACCGACAGAGAAGAAGAGCGGCCTGGCCGCAGCCGGAGCGGGGATGGAGAACGGCACTGGGAAGAAACTCATGGAGATAACTGGACCGGCGTTATCCAAAAGAAAACTTCTGGTCGGCTTAGACCTGCTCTGCCTCTTCCTTGGTAAGCATCTAAAGATAAAAATGTGTGTTTAGTGTAACTATATTAGTTTATTAATGGATCTGGAACAGCAACATTAAAACAAAGTCATGCATTCGGAGACATGAGAGTGCTATTAATACTATGACGTTGAAGTGTGTGTGTTATAAATGAGCGTACACAGCCCTGTGTTCATTGTTGTACTGCACTTTAGTACAGTTTCTGATAGTTTTTCCATTCATTACAACTACACTGGTGCCAGTGTGTATCTGATGTGCTGAATGGGTCTGTGTCTTCATTTAACTGCACGAAGTAAGAAACTAATTTTCCCATGTATGTTTTTAAATGTGCATTTAAAAAAATAGCCCATATTTAATTAAGGAATTATCTGATTGACTTAAATCTGTCAATAGTTGATCATTCTGCTCTCTCGGTAAATCTTTCCTTCTGTGGATGCTTTTTATCATAATTTTCCAGATTGTTTTCCCACATTATTCAAGCAGTATTAGTAATCAAAATAAAGTGAGACATTTGTTAGTCATTTTTAAATTTATTGACCACAAACAAAATCCTCTATGTGCTTGGCATTCCTATCAAGTAAGGCGAAGAGTTAAGGCCACCTATGCTGTTCTGCTTTGTTTTCATCCTTTTTTATTCAGTCAAGAAAACAGTCACTAGCTGCCTATAAACATAATGATCGAGCTGAGAGGCTTCAGAAAACAAGCAGCAAATCAATACCAGGCTCGAAATAAATAAAAAAAGGTGGAAAATAAGGAAACAAGAAAAAGAGAAAGTTTTCTCCCCTTCCATCTACATGCAACCCTTCTTTTTCCGCCCATGCACGCTCTGGAGTTCTTTATGCCAGCTGGTTTGTACATCGCCCGGGGAATTGTGCAGTTTCCATGACAACATCCAGTTCTCAGGGTAGAGTCGGGCCATGGGGAATCAATAAATAAATGTACGATCCATGACTATCGCATGTGTGTGCATATACATGCCCACAACTCTACTTGTTGACCTCACCTCCAATGTTAAGGGGGGTGGTGGGAAGTGGAGTGGGGGGTGGTGCGGGGAGAGTTATATAATGTTGGCTAACTGGAACAAGCTGGACGGAGAAGTAGCCTGCATTAACAACAGATTGGATCCGTGCAGAAGGGTGGGGGCCCCGCAAGAAGTCTCTGTTTCTCTCTTTCTTTGTCCGTTTTGATGCCTGTTCCCCACCCTTCTCTTTTCTGTGTGCGCGCAGGCATGCAAGCACAGAGACAGAGAAGGAGAGAGAGCAGGGAATCCGGAGACAAACAGAGACAGTGTGAGGCTGGTTCTGGCTCGGCTCGACTGCCGCTTTTGCTCTTTGTTCTGTTGGGAAGAGCTCAACTGGAGTCGCAAACAACCTCCCCTTTCTCTCCTCATCAACAGAAATGCATACACTTAGACACACATACACACATGCGCAGTGCAAACTGGGTCTTTTATTGAGCGCTGCCTTGCTGCACTCTTCCACTCTCAGTGGATTCAGCCTTTATTCACTAAAGAGATCGGAGCTTTCTGCTGTTCTCCGAATTTCTTTGGTTCCAGCGGAGAAGTGTGACGACCCCCGCATTCCTAATGGTTCCTGTGCTTATTTTCCTGTAAAAGTGTCCCTTTCTTGGTCTTTTTTTCCCCTCACCCCAAATCCCTTTTCATCTTCCTTGTATGTTTTATTGTAGCTTTGAATTGATATTCTGGCATACTTTCATGTATGATCAAGTGCGTCTCTTGCTAGGAAACACAAGATGACAGCTCGAGCGTAATAAAAGTGTTGAATATGAATACTTTGGGGAATCATTTGAAATGTGCCAAATATGGAAAGCTGGATTTAATTACAGTCGATTTAAAATGAACTGACTGTACTTTGAGCTACATGTATACAACTGTATCAATAGTAGCATAAATGATTTAACTAGACAGCAATCAAACTAAAAGTTACCCATAACTTTTATTTTAAAAATGCGATTATAAACCATATTCTGATGCTTGTATCACCTCCAAAGAATAATCTCGTCTATTCATCTCCCTCTTCTTCCTCCCCTGTAGCTTCCATCCCTTTCTTTGCATGTGAGCTGAAGGCTGTGAGTCCTTACAGAAGGGGTTTCATTTGTGGGGATCCCAGCATCACTTATCCTTATCTGGACAGAGAAGCCATACCAGATGAATTACTCATCACAGGTGGCATCATCATCACTGGCCTCACAGTGAGTACTTATCATCTTCATCATCCCTGCCGTATCAGTCGGCCCATTTTCATTCATTGTATAATATGTAATTTGGTGATTCCATCTCTAGATCGCCCTCGGGGAGTGTTACCGTGTGCGTTTCCACAGCGTCAGCTCTAAGGCCTTTGTCAAGAACCTATACGTGTCCTGTCTGTACAAGGAGCTGGGCTGCTTCCTGTTTGGCTGCTGTGTTGGCCAATCATTGACCAACATGGCCAAGCTCAGCGTCGGACGGCTACGGCCGCACTTCCTGTCGGTTTGCGGCATCACCTATGCGTCACTGAACTGCACACCTGGAACATATGTTGAAACAGTGACTTGTCACCAGTCTGACCACCAGTTAGAGGAGGAAGCCAGGTATGCGTGCATTTATGAATTTGTGCTTGTAATGTGGTATTGAAATTTGCTATTCTAAATACTTCTCCATTTTTTCAGGAAGTCCTTTTTCTCCGGCCATGCTTCTTTTGCAATGTACACAATGCTCTATTTAGCAGTGAGTATCTCTATTTATTGGTCTCTTTTTCCACACATTTTCTTTTCCACTCTCTCTCTCTTTCTCACACACACACACATACACACGCACACACACACACACATGCATGCACAAACACTGGCAAAGAAAATTGACCGTCTCTCCAATTTCCAATTACCATCACTCTGTAAAATGCACAGAGAGAGAATGAATGAAACAGAGACTCATCCCCAGTCCAGTTAGCATCAAAAAGCGAGAGAATAAGAGATGAGGGACTGAAGGGAGATATGGCACAAACAGAGACTGCTTTGTTCTGCTTTGGGAGGTGTGTGACCTCGTCTCACTGCACTGCTCTATTGTGCTAGAGTGTGTGCGCGTGTACATGTGTTTGTGTGTAAGCTCCTGCATTTCTATGCGCATATGAAAGCTTATGTTTGTGCATGCAAGTTCTCAGTTATGTGAGTGTGTGCACTCATTTTTATTCAGACTTTAATGCTGCATCAACAGAACCATTTTTACAGCTAAAAAGCTCAGCATAAAGAAAGTATAACATGATTGTTTCCTAATTTTTCTGTAGTGCTTTACAGTATTTTGTATACTATGCAAAGAGAGCATATGTAATTGTCAGTCTTTGGCAGGAAGCTCTGGACTGTGTTTCAATAACCTTTGCATCAACAAAATGCAAAGTTTTCAGCTTGGAGTAGCACTTTAGATAAGGGTTCACCTGCTTCATATCAGTAAGACAGATGCACAGGAACCACTTTCACTGCTGAAGCTGCTATTATATAACTAAAATAAACCTGAAAATAATCACTATTTTTATATGCACAGTCCTTCACAGTACTGTGCTTTCACTGACTAGAGCACAGAGGGTGATTTTGACAGCTATTATTTCAGGAGCAAACATCTTGATTTTTAGCTCCCCAGCTTTGTTCGCTCACAATATCAGTAACAGCGTTTCAAGGGTGAAAATCATAATTTATAATTGAAAGAATTTCCGTTAAACTTACCAGTTCACTGCCTAATGCATAAGTGGAACTGAGGACCGAGTTCTCAGAGTGCACATTCAGTCTCTTCTTTCTCCTCACTTTGTCTTTCTCGCTGACGTTTTATGGAACCTTGTTTTTTTGGGGGGTGAGGTTGGAGATATGGTTTTATTATTTAATGTGATTCTCACACAGTTCTGTATGTAAGCCAGCAATTTAGATGAAAAAGAGAGGCAACTCACAACAGTGTCTTGTCACAGTATCAGATGTTTTATGATGCGAGTGCGGCATTGGATGTGACAGTAGATCAGGAACAATGACAGAATAATTCTTGCTGCTTGTGGGTCCTTCAAAGAAGAGTCAACTATTAATTTACCATAAACAATAGCAAGATTGTCTCCTGCTGCATGAACAGTCATCAGTGAAGCTGCACCAGTGTACTGGTGTACTGCTCAACTAAATAATAAACTGAAATTATTATTCAGTTATAGAACTACATCCATACAGATTTGAACAGAACATAAGACTAAGCTGTAGATTTTAAAAGGAATGTGTAAATTATTAAAATCAGTAAGGAAATCAACACAGAAAGAAATAATTAGCCATCTAAAACTATAGCTAACATTTAAATTGTTAGTCAACAATATACTGTAGACAAAAATGCTAGTAAAATATTATTTATAAAGTGATGAAACTGGTCACTAAGAAATGAATGTATACAGTAGCTGTTTAATGAGGTAGTAGGCACTGAGCACTCTCAAAATGCCCCGGGCAGTATTTCCTCTGCATTTGTTGTGGTCATTATTTTTCATTTACAGTTTTTAAGAATTTTTAGTATCATGATTAAATATATTTGTCATTGCCACACCAATCAAATCAATAACACGTCTCTCCCAAAAACAAGTTACTGTAACTGATCTCATAAACCAATTATCCAATCACCATCCACTCCAGCCATTACCGTCAGGTGGAGGCTGTAAATCCCTAAACCATCAACAAAAAAGCTCTGCAAAAAAATAATTTCCCCCACTGCCCTGATGACCACTTCACCTGTATACTTGTAACTGTAATATATTTCCCATTGCACTAAATATTGTTGCATTTGTTTCTGTTATGTAGTTTTACCTGCAGGCGCGGGTGACATGGCGCGGGGCTCGGCTGCTGAGACCCGTGCTCCAGTTTTTCTTAGTCACGTTGGCAGTCTACACAGGTCTGACCCGCATCTCGGACAACAGGCACCACCCATCTGATGTGCTAACAGGCTACATACAGGGAGCTCTCACTGCCTACTGGGTGGTCAGTATATCTCGCCTGCTTGTCTTTGTGCATTGTTGCGTGTCCACATGTCAACGTCTGCTTAATCCTCAAGTTGGGCATGTGTTTATGTTTCTTCCAGGCCTTCCACATTTCATCAATGTTTAAAAGCTCCAGTTCGGATCTCTCTCCGACTGAGACCCCTGACAGCCCCCTGTCACCCCACCACACTGTCTGCTAAACATCACTCCCGACGCACCTGCATCCACCTGCTGCCTGAAGACCGGTTTGGACAGACAAGAGATCTGAAGAATGCGAGACCATTTCCTGTGAAATCAAACTACATACCTCAGTATTTTGACAGAGTGGGAGGAGAAGAGGAAAGCAGACTTTATGAAAACACTGCATTAAGGGAGGAAGAGGGGAAGGGGGTGAAAACTGTGCACGTCCCTCAGTTTTTGTCGTGCTTAAAGTAAGCTGTCAACATTTCGTCCTTGAAACTGATCTTAGCTCCACATGTAATGAGACTGAAACGCACAGACGCCACTATCACTCCACATGTCACTTGTAAATATATTCTTTTTTTGTTTACAATTCAAGCTATACTGCAAAAGCACTTTTTGATTCCCATGATAGTGTTATTAATTAGCACTCTGCAATGACTTGGTATGTAGGATGTAATATTTTTTTATACATAAGTTGTTTATATTGTGTAGCTGTGTAGCCGATTGTTGTTGAAGGAAAGCACAAATAGCAAGACAGCAACTCAACTGTAATGTTTTGTACAGAGAGATTTCATAGGACGCATCCGCCCGTATGTTATGTAGAGTAAGTAAGAGAATCTCTACAAACTGTTTGAACAAAAACTTTATGATTTATGGAAGAGGATGAATGCCACTAGTTCTCACTCTTTTATAAAGTTATGTAGATCACTTACCAGTCCATGAGCACGCAGATCATTAAAAATAAAGGTGATTTTTTTCCCCATTATTATATGTATTTGTTTTAACCACTTGGGGGCACCGCTGCAAGCTTGCACATAAGCAGAGAGATATGTCATCGTTAATTTGGACTAAAGTGTTTCTTTCTGCCTGACATTGTAAGAGAAGTTTCTCTTTTAGCTTTGGCTTGTTCTCCCCAGACTCCACGGGGGAAGATCCAAATTTTTCAGCAAGTCACTAACTTTGTCTTCCTGCTGTTTGGTGCTGGGCAGGTGGCACAGGATGGATTTATCAAAGCTTGCCTAAAACAGCAACCTGCAGAGACTTTGAGAGAAAAAGAAAGCAAGCCCGAATCAAAACAGTGACGTTATGAGTTGTTAAAACCAAAACAATTCAATTAACAACGAACAAATGAACTGGAAACCAGATGATAATTCTCTGTTGTTTTGTCAGAGCGAACAACACCTTACATTACATTTTCTGTCATTTGATCTGTTTGAGGCTAATACAAAATATTGATCGGGTCAGCTTTAAGCAGATAGCACAAGAAGGCAAACAGCATCGGTCACATTTATTATGTGGGCTGCTTTTTTGTCAATATATGGTTTGTGACGAGCCAAAGTAGAATCCATACGGCGGTTCATTTAGTATTGAATTAAAGGTATCACACTTCTCTCCTCATACTTGTTATCTTTGGGCACATACAAAACCTGATTTATGGAAGAGTAGATGAGTGTTATCAGCCTTTCTTCAAAATATAACTCAGGGCTCTTACTAATGCATAGATCTGGTCTCTTTACATTTCGTAGCTGGATTGAGTTTAAGCTCATTTTTCAATTTGAGTATGATGATTTTATGTAATATCTTGACTAGGTGTAAGATCTGTGTGTTAAAATTACAATATTTCCCTTTGAAATTGCAGTATAAGACAGCACATTAAATTAAAACACCGTCCAAATGGAGCAAAACCTGCAGGTTAGTTCTGGCAGTCACTTTGGACGACATTACACATACGACTGTAGCATGCCTCGCTCTCCTCCCTGCAGCACACGCTCCCAACGTGCTGGTCTATTAAAGCTGCAAACTTTTTCATCTCTTCCTCTGATATGTGAATGAGGCGGCTGAACTGAAATGCTTCCTGCTGTGTCAACCTCTCCACCACCCTGAAGGGCGGGGGTTGTTTACTCATCATTCACTAATTTCTATGTGCACCATATCTGCTGGGAGGGATGAGATCAGAACCTGGCCACCAAGCTTTAACAATGCTGCTGTAATAAGCCAGCGATCTGACTGAACTGTAATCATTCTGGCTGCTGTTACAAGCTAGTTTCAACTCATCTATATTTCTGCCACATTTTCTCCTGGACATAATCACATTTAGACAAACAGAAACACAAACGGGAACAATTTTTTTCACGTTTACTTGAACTTCAATAGCAATACAAGACAATCAGAACACTTGAGGCGATATGTACAAGGATCTCAGGGGGAGTTGCAGAAAAGTTCTGAGGTTTTACATGATCTCTGGCTCTGCAGTCAAAAGTTACATCACCAACAGTCTGTGGCAGGTCGGGGCGCAGAGGTTTTGGTCTTGATGTGAAATAGGATTGGTCGAGAGTTCCAAATCAGTAGGAGGGGATGTGTTTAAGAGGCCGTCCAGTCGGTATAGATAAAATGCTTCACTGTGATACATTAATTATACAAGAATGATGTATTTACACACACTCTCTCTCGCTCTCGGACACACACAAACACTTCCTTACTCACACCCATGCTCGTCACGCGCGCACACTCGTCACGTCACGCACACGTCAGCACTTCCTCCTACAGTATGTAGCCTTGTAAAGCCACTATAAAGTCATGCACATGTTCTTTGAAAGGATTTTTTGGCAACACACAAGTGCTTCTTTGACACACTGCTTGCTTGCTACAGGGAAGGGCGACACCCAGCCGATGAAGCAATAGAAACTTAGACAATAGGCCAATAAGGATTAAGCACCGATGAGATGGGAAGACACAGCAGGTTTTTTGGGAAATAGAGGAAAGAGAGAGGAATAGGAGGAAGAGTTATCAATGGATCACAGTCATACAAAAGTAACAAAACATGGAAAAGGGGGGGAAGTCTCGTGGTGATCAGGAGATAGAAGCAGGGAGGAGCCATAACTTTCATAGTCATCACTGTTAATCATCCATCATCATTAACCTCTTTAATAAAATAATCATAATAGTTTCCATCAGTTTGATCATCATTATGTGTTATTATTATCACCATCTTCATCCTCCTCCCTGGTTTCTATACCCCAATCACCACCGCCCTAGTCACAGGCTCGTCACCCGCTGCATCTGTCCATCATCTCCTTCAGAGGAGGGTTCTGGTGTATACCCTGCCTCTCCGTTAGACGCCATTGGCGGTGGCTGGTAGAAGGTCTGCAGGTGATTAGGTCGAGGTCCCAGCGGTGGTCGCCCGAGGCTGTACGGCAGCTCCAGAGCAGGCCGCTGCGGCTGACCTGTGGGGCTGACTTCTTCTGGACCTTCAGGGCTGCTGTCTGGGTACGAGAGGGTTGGGGGAGAGGTGCGGGTGTAGAAGCGCGGTGGGGAGCTGCTCCTGCTGTACACCTGCGGTGAATGGCGAGAGTAGAGGTTGCTGGGAGGCGAGTTAGTTTCTCGTGGAGCAAATATATTTGTCGGCGGAGAGCTTCGGGGGAAGATGCTGAGCGGCGGCGAGCGGCGGTCCCCGGGATAGAGAGGAGAAGGGTTCGAATCTTGGGCGTAGATAGGTGAAGAGTCAGCGTCAAGGTCAAGGTCAGGGGTCAAAGGCAGAGAGAAGCTGTCAGAATCTTCTCGCTCACCATACCGAAGAGACCCTCTGTCTTTCCCTCTTTTTCTCCCATCTGGACCTCCATCTTTGCCCTCAAACAGGAAGGATTCCTCCCTGTCTATATCCATCCCTCCTCTCCACACATCGAGCACTCTATCCTTCTGTTTCTCATTCTCTCGTTCAATCCCTGCTCTCCAACCATCTCTGTCCTTTAAAAACAGGGATTCATCTTTCTCTCTCTCTATCCCGCCTCTCCATCCGTCCATCCCGAAATCTTTCTTTTGAGTTATAAAAGTCTCTTCCTGCTCCGTCTCTGCTCCTCGCCACACCTCCATCCTTCCGTCTCTCTTCTCGAGCATATGCGATTCCTCCCTCCCTCGGTCAATGCCGCCTCGCCATTCGTCCATCTCTCCATCTCGCTTCTGAGAGGTAAAAGATTCATCCCTCCCCCTCTCACTTCCACTCCTCCATTCATCCATCATTCCATCTCTTTTTAATAGAAATGTCTCATCCTTCTCTCTGTCCTGGCCGCCTCTCCACGTTTCTATGCCGGCCTCCCTCTGTTTCATCAGCAGTGGCTCCTCCAGAGCCTTGTACAGGGGCTCTGACTCCTGTGGGGGAGGTGGAGGAGGAGGCGGGAGGGGCCTGTCCCGATAACGATCCCGGTCTCTGTCCGTCCCTCCACTTGACTCTGCTGTGCTGCGGTGGCGGGACAGAGTACCCGGTGTGCGGCTGAGAGTGGAGTAAGGCCGAGCTTGAACGTCAGGAGGACGTGCTTGCTGTCTTTCCTGAAGCCCGCGGCGGCCCAGGGTGCCTTGTAGCTGCGACCGGTCCCCATCTTTAAGTAGCTCCGAATCTCCAGAAATGCGTGCATGCGACCAGCCGTCTTGTAAGCGTGGCGCTGTGGTATGATCCTGTCCACGTGTGGTGGAATGTGTCTCAGTGTCTTGTGTGAGGTGCCTCGTTTGTGACCAGCCCTCTTGTGCGTTGTGGCGTGTGTTTGGCTGCATGGAGGCAACCCAGCCCTCTTGTGGCGGCTGTGCGTGTCGAGTTAAAGTGGCAGTGTGAGTGAGAGGCGGCCTGTCGTGGTGGTGCGGCCTCGCCAAGCTGCCATAGCGCTCGGGAGGAACGGGCATAGGGACCGAAGGCCTCAGGTTGCTCTGCACCAGCTCTGAGATGATCATCTTCTCCAATGCTGCTGCGTCAGACAGATTACGACGCATCCCAGAACCACTGCTCAGATCTGTTGCCCCATGTGGAGTCAGGAGTGCTGGGGAGATGTCATCCCCTCCTATGCCAACTCCTCCCTCCCTCAAAAGGTCAGTGCTGCCCACGACTCCAGCTCGGGACCCAGGAGTCGTCCCCAGACCATGCAAGGTGAAGGTGTTGGGTGTGTAGCCTCCATTGAGGCACACGCTGTCCAACCCACAAGACTCCTGGCTTTGTGAAACACCACCCTCTGTTATGAGAAAAAGGAAGATGGCAATTACAAAAAGATAAGAAACACATTTGACATTAGATATACATGAACGACCAAATGAATGAATGAGCAGAGTTTGGTGTTCCTGCTGAGGGTGTTTTGGATATTAATATTTTTGAATGAAATGTTTGGTTATGTAGCCACATGGAGAAATGTGCATTATGCCTTTATGGTTTGTGCATAGTGACCGTGTGCAAATATTGCACAGATAGTCTATGAATTGAAACACTTTGCACAAGGGAGTGGCGCTCAATGATTCAAGTGAGCACAAGAGGGAAGAGCTCATACTCTGCTTGTTTCTGAAGGTTCCTAGTGGTCCGTGTTAAGACAGAAAGACAAAGAGGGAAAGTATCAAAAAAAGAAACAATTATTTCAAGTACAATAACTGAAAGAACAATAAAACAAACAAACAATTCCAAACATTCATACGGCACTAAAACACACAGACAATTAAATGCTGTACTGTGCAAAAGTTTGGGCTGTTAAAAGCTTAAAAGGAAAACGGGCCCAAATATTTTGTTGCTTTATAGATGGCTGCTGTATAGAATAGTGGTTTAACAGCGACTCGGCATAGCCCAGACTTTTGCAGGGTTTTGTGCACATACATAAATAAAAAAATGGTAAAAGATAATAATAATAGAAAAAAAAATGAATAGTCAAAGAAGCGAGGAGTACAGAAAACTCTATTAGGATGTACCTGTAGAGGTGAAGGGTTGATTGTATCCCTGGGCCAGCACTGTGTCGTACGGAGAGGCTCCAGCATGAGTCTGCAGCACTTGGTTAGTAAGAAAATGGTTCCCCAAAGCAGCTGATGATAAAGAGGGAGAAAATAAATACCGCACTCTCCGTCTGCAAATGCAACATGTCTGAGCTACTAACCAAACAAAAGGTTTTACCTCGGTTAAGAGTAGGAGTGTTATTAACATCCGCCGCGATGAAAGATGACTCCGTCTGCCTGCGAACAGTGTCATTCCACATCCTTCTGATACGACTCTGGAACAGACGTATTACAGAAATTAAAACCTGAATCAGACTCGGAGGAGGAGCCACAGCCACGGAGAGGCACAGTGTACCGTATCCTACCTGTCTGTTAGCGGTGGCTCTGCGACTCTGGCTGCTGGTGTAGCGGCTGTTGGATCTAAGAGCAGCACCTTTAACCGAGTCTGGAGAGCTGGATGAGGAAGTCGCGCAGCACTGCGAGAGACGCAGGCAACGGCCATAATCCTTCTGCCCCTGCAATCAATATTCAGTCAAATATGATGATGTTACTGACAAACATCTGCAATTATTTAATGATTTGTGCCCACTGAGACTAACCTTCCTGGCGAGGGTGCAGTGCAGTATGGTAATAAGAAGAGCCTGGGCTGTGTTGAGGGAGGAGAAGAGGTAAGCCAGGAGGAGAGATGGAGCAGATAGGAACATGAGACCTGAAGACCAAGTGACACTCTGCAGGAAAAGCAGTGTCAGGGAACCAACTGCCCATGCCCTGCAGACACCAAAGCAACACTTATTATTACTCTGATAAGCAATTTTATAAAGACGTCACCTACCAAGATTTAAAATGTTCTTTAAAGTATGTTTTCACCATCCCCCATGTTTGAAATGAACAGAATGCAACTGTCTCTGTACAGTATTTCATAAGGCAGCTAAATTATTAGCAAAATGAAGGGCAGGGTACATGTAACAGCACTGAGCTTTGCAAAGCCAAATCTACCATCAGCAACAGAAACTGTGAAAGAGCGCGGAGACGGACGTGGGCTGCACTACCTTGAACATGCTCGACATTACTCACATACACACCCGTTGACTTTTTCTTTTTTGTTGAATGAATGCTTCTCTTCCCTCTATTTGTCATTTTTACAGCAATGCTAAGGTCTGACCTTTACTCACTCAAAAGGATGCAGAGTCTACATAGGTCACGCTGCTATTCAAGACTGCTGCAGTGCATTTAATTCTGGCTCTTAAAAAGGCTTGCTTGACTCGAAGCTATTCAAAATGCTGCTGTGAATCTTCTTTCGCTTTTCTTGCTTGTATTAAACAATATGAATATAATATTAATAATATTAAATCCACCTGGGAGATGTTTACTAAAACAGAGTCACCATTTATTTTTATCTGTCCAGGCCCATTCTCTACTTATCAATTCATGTTTTACACAATGAAACATAATCACCCAGCACTGAACGGCATGAGAGACTCTTACTAACCTCAGGTTGTCATGGCGACTGGAGTCTGGCTTCAAAGCAGCGGTGCTGTGCATCTTATGTAAGGTCATCACCAAAACAACGAGGTTTAACTGATGCCAAAAAGGAAGATCAAACGCAGTCAAATATATGCTCATTAAAAAATTATTGAACATGATGTTGCGATACAGCCAAACAGGAAACATTTTGCATATGAAAAGCGAGATGAAATCTCACTGTAATGACGACTGCTACAGGTCCAAGGAAGCTCCAGATGAAGTAATTGTCGGTGCGTAGCCAGCATCTACAAATATACACAAATGATTACAACAAATTACAGGTAAATAAGAACCTCCAGGAAAAAAAACAGGAGATGACACAAAAAATTGTTGAGTAACTGTCCCCATCTAAGAATGTGGAATCAAACACACACACACACACACACACACA
>VOQJ01033098.1:0-13017 GCA_015052665.1 Apistogramma diplotaenia | reverse complement strand
ACTTAGTATGTATTAATATGAGAGGCAGAAGCTACATCTTCTGCCCTCCTTTCAATTTGCCTCCATTTTCATTGAACATTTGCATGTTGTTGCTGCAGAACAGTCAGGCAGCTGCTTGGCTTTGGGTGCTGATTATGAACACACAGACCTATGCAGAACTGTTTTAAAAAAAAAAAATTTTATTTAAATGTCAACAACACGAGCTCAAACTGGAGACCTGTATACCCGATGTGAGTTATGAATATTTTCCTGTTCTCTCTATTTCCACGAGACTGTTGGATTAAAGATTAACGGTTGTAGTGCTGGTCCACAACACTCCAGGCTGTAAGACACACTTTTATGTACAGTCACTAACAAAGGCATTTGGCTTTTCTGATCTTGGTGACATTTGCACTCCTGCTTGCCTTGTTTCATAACCTGAGTACACTGACCTGTTCAACAATCCTTTGCAGATGCCACTCAAGTGACCTTTGATCCCGTCACGGCTCATAAGTTCCTCCGCCTCACAGAGGATAACAGAAAGGTGACAAACACCACGCCCTGGCAGCATCCTTACCCCGATGTGCCCGAGCGCTTTGAGAACTGGCGCCAGGTTCTGTCCGTGGAGAGCTTCTACATGGGCCGGCACTACTTTGAGGTGGACATTGATGGCGATGGCATACATGTGGGCCTCACCTACAAGAGCATTCCCCGCAAAGGCAACGAGAGCAACAGCTGCATCACGGGGAACTGCTCCTCCTGGTGCCTCCAGTGTAATGGCCGCACATTTTCTGCCTGGCACTGCGATGTGGAAACTCCCCTGAATGTGGAGAAGTTCAACCGTATTGGGGTTTATGTGGACTACACGCAAGGCCTCCTGGCTTTCTATGGGGTGGGAGACACCATGACGCTCATCCACAAGTATATGACAGAGCTCCATGAGCCTCTGTACCCCGCGTTCTGGCTGCCCAAGAAGGAGAGCATCGTTTTCCTGGTGGCACCTGGAGAGCCTTTGACTCCACAAAGGCTATCTCCTCCCCCCTCACCTACAAACAGAGCTGATGCTTCATAAACGGCTTTTTCTTGGAGTTCTTAATGACAGGAGAGTGCTGTACTGTTACAAGAAAATAAAAAGGGCCAATGTGGAAACTCTTTAATTGTTATACTTGTTTATACCAGATTTAATAATCTTTTTATTTCCTATACATTTTGGATAACATCATATTTATACTCCTGTCCAGTGTGCCTTTGGGACTACAGTTACTGAAGATGTTCTCTTATTTTCACATGCAAATAAAAAGGCAGATCTCATCAAGCAAACAAATGTGTGGTTTTGTTCAGTTTGAGCTCCTGCACTTGTTCAGATCAATAAAGGCATTAGTGAATGTACATGTCTCTGGCACATAAACTGGCTGGATCATTTGTGGAATCATTTAGTCATAAATATATGAGCTTAGTTTCCCTGACATAGATCATGTTTGATCCTGGAATAATACTTTTTCCGGTGGAGAATTTTTCTTTCAGGTTCAGACTATCCTAAATCCATGACTGGGAACCCATCTGATAAAAGTGTGGGTCTGTTCTATCACCACACTGCCACATTTGCATACCTAAAATATTTTTATTTAAAGCTGGAAATAGATTTTAAAATCTCTCCTTCATATGAATCATCAGATTTACTTCAGTTTAGCAGAGTTCAGATCAGGCTTGTTCAAGTAAATCAGCCTGCAGCCACAGATGTTCTATAAAGATGTGTCTGAAGTTTTTAGCAGAACATAGCTGACTAAGCAACATTATGATAATGGCAGACATGCTGCCACACGTGAAGTGAACGGGTCAATAATGAGAAGCTTTCTTAACATCAGATCATGGCTACACATGGAAGTATTGAAGGAGTATATGAAGGAGGACGGTGCATAGTTTTAAAATTCTCTGGAAACTAGTTCAGTTTCATGCATATTTTGTTTAGCTTCAAACATCAGAAGAGCCATTTCAGAGGAATGTGGTGGCTCACTGCTTAGTGCTGGTACCTCACAGCATTATCAGACCGGGGGGCCTTCTATGTGGAGTTCTTTGTGAGCACGAGTTTCTTCCAGTATCCAAAAAAGTCTGTTCTGCCACCATGATGACATGGCGACATGATGGCCCAGCACACGCTTGCAAAACAGGATTGTAAATCAGATTGTAAAAGAGTTCCTGGTTAAATAAATGCTTTAAGAAAGCTCATTCCACCAAGCTTTGTTATAGATGCAAAAATGGACAAAATCTGCACATGTAAAAACTATCAAAATGACTACACATATCCGTAAAAAATAAAGACGTGGAAAATGAGCAGAAATAGTCACAAAACAGAGAAAAAGATACAAAATATCAGAAACATGCATCAGTGCTAAAACAAAGAAAGCAAAGAAAGAAAGAGAGCTCGTAAAGATTTTATATATATATAAAATATATATATAAAATCTAATATATATATATATATATATATATATATACACACACACATTAGGACAACATTAACTAAAATCTAAGCACATTTATCATGAAAACACGTTGCTTACAATGACGTGACGCCTTTTGGTCACCTGATCACAGTGACGTGTAACTGACCATGTAACCAGGAAGAGGTTGCCTAAGTTTCAAGATGCTAGCAGGAGTAAGTGAGAGTAAATTTTTATTCCGACTTAGTATATTTAACAGGTAAATTTGAACAGGTCATTTGAACAGTAAATAACGGCGGTAAATTTGTTCAATCAAGCTAAAATATTTCCCAGCTCAGGTGGATATATTTTACTAATATTGCTAAGTAGTTAGCATGCGAACATTTTTGCTCTGCTAACGTTAAAATTACGTCTTTAAAACGGTTCAAAGCGTGACGTTTCCTGCTCACAGTAAGCCGCGATCAGAGTCCTCGCTTTGGGCATACAGGCGTCTGGTTTGACGTCAGCTGGCAGGTTTTGTTTTTCGGTGTCAGCTAACATTAGCTAAAGTTAGCTTCAGCCTTGAATTAGGATCAGTAAACGGAATAACACGTCAAAAAAAGAGATCCGTGAATACATCTTGCTAACGTGGCAGCGTTTGTGCTTTGTCTGAGGAACAGCAACGTGAGCTTGAATGTGGGCCCACGTACAGAAAAGCTAAAGTGAGCCCAATTCTCTCTGTATTATCAGCTGCCTTATTTTAAAGCAGCTAACCAGTGTCTGATTTTCTAGTTTGCTGTGAACATTTAGCAATAGCAACTTTACTAACTTGAATGCAGCTATAGTTTCCTGTAAGCACAAAGTGCTGTTATAGTAAAAAATAAGTGTGTATGAAGTTTGATTGTCTACCTTGGTGTGAATTTGAATTTCTAGTTGAAATTCATCGTTCTCGAGTTATGGCCAAAGATAAAGTTTTTGGAACAGATGCCGATGGAGAGGCCGTGACAGTCGCTCAACTTTTTCTTTGAACCTGCCTAGCTAAAATGGTTAAATTCAGATAATCAGAAGTGGTTTTGCTTTGGGAGCAATACAAAAGCTTATTGAGGTAGTGGAAACTGACTACATTATATACTCTAACTGCAATAGTGCGTTTCAAGTCATTTACCTATGAGATGAGGGTTTTAGCTGATGTGGTTTTATGTCTCTGGGGTTCAAGCCTCTTCCTTATTGATCCCTCAGGATACCAATGATGAAGATGTGTCGCTGTTTGATGCTGAAGATGATGCAGGGAAAAGGTCAAAGAAGTCAAGCGTTAAGTAAGTTCCACACTTTCTTTTACTGGGGATCTGTAAGCATAAATGTCACCTGATATGAGCCAAGTTCACTAATATAAGTGGTATTTTAAAGTGATTTGCCTGATTTACAGTGTGCAAAAGTAAAAAAAAAATCAAAACAATTTCTGTAGATGCTCTGCACCATATTACATTTGTTAAAAATGTGTCACCAGGCATCCAGTAGCGGCTTTCTTCCACCTCTTCTTCAGAGTCAGCGCCATCATTGTGTACCTGCTCTCTGAGATTGTCAGCGGCAGCTTCATCGCCTGCATGGTCACAATAATCCTTCTGCTCTCATGTGACTTCTGGACAGTAAAGGTGTGTCTCTTGTTATTTTAATATTTCCTCTGATGTGGTGAAAGTAGTTGTTGTTTTTGTATTGATAATAATAAAAAGGCCCTGGGCTAATTTTGATGGATTCCGTAAAGCCAGAACTCAGAGGAACACTAGACCAGGTGAGGTACAGTTTTCTAGGTTGCAAGTTCACACTCCTGTGAGGGAAATTTTACGCAGGCGAAGCTGAAGCTGATGCCTGTAAAGAAACGGTCTTTTGACCATTTGGGCAGAGCTTATGGAACCTCGTGTGATTGGTCAGTTTAATGGATAGTTCAGGTTACTGCATTCGATCGAGTTACACTATGGCAGTAACATAAGAGCTGTTTTAAACCAGCTTTGCACAAACTGGAAATTTGGAAAAAAATAAAACTATCAGTAGTTATTGTTTCCTGTCAAGTGACTTATGGCATAATACCATCTTTTTAATGTAATTTTAAAAACGGAAAGAATTTTGAGTATATATGTATTTGTATAAAAATGTATTACAGTGTTAATGTGCTGGAAAATGAATGAATCCTGAATAACATTAAAATGGTTCTAGTTCCTTGAAAGTTACCATTAATTTGGTACAAAGAAACAGCCATATTTTAAGGACATGAATCTCTTTTGGGGACAAAACAAGTCTACATAAACTAGACTTGAGGTTGAGGATGAGGATCAGGGTCAAGGTTAGTTCCACCAAAAGTCTTCTAGAAGCAGCTTTTGCAACACAACTGCCATCTTGGATGGAATTGGTTATTCCGGAGCCCATACCCGAATAAATGAAAGATTACAGAGCTGCAAATTCTATTTCAGTGGACACTGGATTAGTGGTTAACACATTTGCTTTGCAAGCAGAAAGTTGCTAGTTCGATTACAGCCAGCGACACGAATCTCTTTTGGGGCTTGCGACAATTAGGGCATCTGGTGTAAAACTTTACCAAATCAAACAGGCCATGTTTCCCACTGTGGGGGCCCCTTGTTGCTAGTAAGCAGCTGCAAGTAGCTTCTTAGCACATACAGTAGATCAGCTGTCAGGTCCATGACTGCAGCTGTTCATCGAGTAACTTTGATGCTTCGTTGAATCCATGTAAGCACGAGCATTTCAGCCACATTTGCAACTATAAGCAGATCTGCAACAGAAACATTTGTGAAGAGGCCTCAGGTTTTCAACAAAAGGACTGATAACACAAGAGCAGCACTGACGATGATGCTCTCAGAGTTTAACGTGGAGCCAGAATCTGTTGGGTTGAATTATTAACATTAACCCTGGACGACATCTGAGGGAGGTGTTCTGGGCATGCCTTATTGGGAGCAGGCCCCAGGATATGCTGGAGAGAGTATAATCCTTGGCTGCCCTGGGAATGCTTCTGTGTTCCCCTGGATAAGCTGGAGGAAAAGGAGGGCTGGATTTCTCTGTTAGGGTACTGCCACCATGACACACACACACACACACACACACACACACACACACACACGCACGCACGCACACACACACACACACACACATAATGCTGTCAGAACTAATGTGAGAATCATTAGTAGGAAGCAAGAAACAAGAGGACAGAGTAAAGCCCCTTTAATTTTACGCTTTAGTTTAGATTGTAGAAGGTGGTGACTTTGCCCCAAAAATAAGTTACACTCCAGTATTCATGCTTTTACTATAGTAACAGGTACGTAGTGCCTCTCACCACACAGCTGAAACCTGTGAACATGTACCTTTACATGTATTTGACTATTTTTTTCCTGTGTTGATGTTGATTGGCTCATTTAGTGCCAGTTGTATATTTTTGAAATCTCCTGTGGATGATCGCCTTATATCTCTGGTTCCACTCTGTAAGGCAGAACTGGACTCAGGTTCCACAGTCACAGTGTTCTGATCCAGTGGATTAAATTCAGACTTTTGGCTCAGACTTGCATTTGCCAGCAAGTCCTTTTTAAAGGAGTTCAAAGAACTGTAATCCCCCTAATAAATCTCTCTATTTGCAGAACATCACGGGGAGGCTGATGGTTGGACTGCGGTGGTGGAACCAGGTGGATGACGATGGCCGAAGCCACTGGGTGTTTGAGTCAAGGAAGGTGAGATGCTCCTCCTGCTGGATTTGCTATAGCTCAGACATGAGACTTTAAACCCACATGATGGCGACCTCTGCATGGGGTTGATACACACAGATGTTTACAATCAGCAGCCCTTATTGTGTTTGCAGATGTCCTAACTGTGAGAATATCCTGTTTTCTTCTTCAGGGTACAGAGAAGCAGCAAGCATCAGATTCAGAGTCCAGAATCTTCTGGCTTGGACTGATCGTGTGCCCCGTCCTCTGGACCATCTTTGTCTTTAGCACCCTGTTTTCATTCAAGATTAAATGGATGGTAAGTTGTTAACTTTAGTTAATAGGGCAGATTTTCTTACTATCAACAAATCTCATTAAACCTCAGTGATGCATTTATTTGTCTCTCAGTACTTTCTTACCTAGCCTTCCAGTCTGGGGCTCTCAGCTCTAAGCCCACTGGTCCCTACGAGTTCTTGATGGTTTATGTGTTTTCTTATATAAAGTTAGACTATCTTAGGAAAGTCATTCCACTGTCTGCCTGCTCTCCAAACTAACTTTTTTGGGTTAGTTTAGAGGGTTAGTTAAAGGGTTTTGGGCTTCACATTTTAAAGCCTCTGTGTGTGAGTTTTGCCTGCTAGCTTGTTTTGCATTTGGGGCTAGAAGTGATCATATTTGGAGTGGAACACCCAGCAGACAGTGGCGATGCGAGCCGTTTGTCGCCCCCTGTGTGTCGAGGCCCTGAGGCGGCTGCTGTTATTCAGCATGTTGTCATGTTTTTGTTCTGGGAAGCTACAAACAGTGAATAAGATGCACTCACGATTCATTTTTGCCTTTTCATGGGATTTATTGATAATAAGAGAAATATAAAATATTACAGTGGTTTATTTCAAAACTGTCATCTTCCTCTAGCCTGTTGTGATCATGGGGGTCGTGCTGCAGGGGGCCAACCTGTACGGATATGTGAGGTGCAAAGTGGGAGGAAAGACCAGCTTAAAGAACATGGCTACCAGTTATTTTGGACGGCAGTTCCTCAAACAGGTGATTTCAGAATAAAACGCCCCATAACGAGTCTTTGTAGTTTATTCTTTGTGTTTCTAAGAAGTCGTTTTTTTCCCCCCTCAGACGCTGTCTAAAGAAGAGGAATCGTAGAGTGCAGCTCTGCGATGTTAACACATCTGCATTATTCTCAATGCTCTGATATAAAAACATTCTTTTCTAAGTGGAAACAGGCAGGAAAGTGTTCTCAAAAAGGGCAGTTTGAAAGGATTGTTTGATTTTTCTTTAAATGATTCAGCAGTCGTCTTTATCTTCCACACAGAGGTCAGAGGTCTGTTTTCATCACCTGAAGCAAAGCAATAATCCCTCTGAGTGTAAAAAGGCTGATGTGTCGGGGTGACTGTGGGTGTCGTAGTCTCACAGCTCCTTCAGATTTCTACTCTAGTTTTCATTGTGTCTAATAACTTTATAAAGTAACAGTAATGAAACGTGTTGGTTTGTGTGACAGACTGAGACGTGTAACAGAAGAGTTGTAAATATGTAAGAGAACAGTTGTGTGAGGAATCATCTTTTGTGCAAATACATTTGTAACATTTTCTGACCCGGCTGGAGGTTTTTTATTTATGTCCAGAGTCTCATTAATTCAAACTTTTTGAAATATGGAAACTTGTTTTAAAAAAGTAATAACTAACATGATGCCGTTAACTGAGAGCATGGTCCAGATTTTTGCTTTATTATAAGTTTATTTGAAACTATGAAAACTTTTTCTGAAACCAAAAATAAAAATATTACTTAATGACCTGAGGCTAAACATTTAGTCTGATAATTTCACTGGTTGGACTTGATCCTTGTTTAGGGGTCAAAAAAACCCCTCCCCCCTCCCCAAAAGTATGCAAAGAAAATATTGATCTTTTTTCATGACATTGAATTTCACCTGGTTCTTTGGTATTTTAATGTAACACAAAGTATTAAAAACATCTGGTGTTGAAAAGTGCTGGACGACATGGTATCAAATATACTCTTTCCTATCTATTAAAACGTATTGATGCAATAATAAACTACTGTACTACTGTAGCGACAAATTTGGCAACTTTTTCTGGTGACATCGGCGACTTTTGGAGAGTGGCCGGACACTTGAAATCCTCCGCTGTTGTGTGCGTACAGTGGTCATACTGCATCCCTCCTACACTATGGCATCACCCGGATCTCGCTTCAGCATCAAGGGAATTTATGTCTGGTGGCTTTGGCTGTTTTCCTGCTGCATCGCACTTGCAGGTCGTTCACTCTGTGAACACGTGCAGTACTTTCCAGAGCTCCAAAAGAAAGCATTTTAAAACATTTTACACCATAGATCAGAACCATCATTGGTAAGTACTTTCATAGACAGTTTTAAGGTTATTTAGGTTTATACAGTGGAACGTCTAAATAATATACTGTTTTCATCCACAATTTGTGTTTCTACATAAATATGTTCCCTAAATCTTGTGGGTGGCTGTTAACAAAATGCAGTAGTATTATCAGTATAATATACATAAAGTAGCAGCTTATGTCACACAGACTGTTGGTAGAAGTGAATCTGAATCAACTTTTGGGATGATTTAATCTCTAACGATGCAACTATTAGTCTGTCACAGGAGTACCTGTAAAACGTGAGTAGAGTAACTCGTCACTACAGCTGTTAAATAAATGTCCCTCTGCAATGTAGTTCAGTTTAATCAGTTATCAAATCATTGATGTCAGTATTTTAATGTTGTAACTGTTTGAGCTGAAGCGGAATTATATAGTTGGCCATTTTTTTGCCACATCAAACAGGAAGTTAATCTTGTTCCAAATAAACGCTTGGAAAACTTTTAATATTTCACACTTTATATAAACTCTAAAAAAACCTCAATAATATTTTTAAGGGTTTATAATAATATTCATAGAACTCTGACCTGTATGATGTTACTGTTTATTTTTCTGTGTCGTTTGTAAATAAAGTTTTGAGAAAAGACGCAACAGAGATAGACACGCCTTACCGGAAGTTAGGCAGTTTAACCTTCATAACAAAAGTGAAACATTTTGTCCAAGAAAAAGTTGTGATGAATGTGGGGACAAATTATGTACTAATGGAAATAATTTTCTTTGGTACATATCTTTTAGTAAATAACCACCCTCAGGCTACCCATCCCATTTAATCTAATCAGTATTGTAATACAGATTTAAAAAAAGGTATTTAATAGTTTTTCAGGAGTGTGCGCGACTAAGATTTTGCCAGTTCACTTTAAGACTATATAGTGAAAATTTACCGTGCTCCACAACGAAAGATAACCGAACAAGATTTTTCTGAGGTTTATTTTCTGAACTGAAGTCGATTTATATAATGATCAAACTTTACATTGTTAAAGGCATTTTAATAGCAATGGTTATTTTGTTTCGAAATTCTAACCGGAAGCCCTTAGCCTTTAACGCCAGCCTAGCTTAACTTCGTTGGTCTTAGCTATCCATGACAGTTGTTCCTAGACGTTGTTATTGTTTTTATGATCTAAATCTATATATTAGTCACGTTTAAGCCACCAGTGAACGTTCTTTGCTGGGAATTTTCCCCAGGATGATTCCTACGGAGGATGCGTCCGCCAGGAAGCGGGAGATTGAGGAAAAACTCAAGCAGGTCAGCTGGAGGCTGGAGAGGAAGGAAGCTTCCCTGTGAGCTTTAATGCTCGTAAAACCACCAGCGTTTATAGTAATGCTTATTGACGGACATAGCGCCTTTAAGGTTTGAAAGTGCGATGAATGCGTGGTTGGTTTTCTTTGTGATGTTACAGGAGCAGGAGACGCTGTCATTCATCCGGGAGAACCTGGAGAAGAGCGATCAGCTGACCAAAAACATGGTACGACGGTGCAAACACACCCTGCGACAGCTCAGGCTGACACTGGCTTGCACTCAGTACACTGTCAAACACATTGGTGATCAGGAGCAGTTCAGGCTAGTCCAGTCCCAGCTCGACCTTCACATATTGTTCTATGAGAAGGACAGACTGGCGCATCTCCATTTTCTCTTACAATGAGACCAAAACAAACGTGGTTGAACCAGATTAAATATAGTATTTCCCAACTAGACCTGCTGTTTTTCATGTTTACACAAGATTTTCTAATTCGAGATGGTGGATTGAAGCCTGTTTTGGTCATGAAAGAAGTCTCTGTTCCACATTACTTTGACCCAGAATTCTTTTACTTACAGTGTGTGTGGATATAGCTACAGTTACTAAATTACTTTTCAGCTCACATCAGCTGATGGCTAAGCAGAAACCTACACTTTGATTTGGTATATCTCACATAGGGTACATTATTTTAGCTGCTTTAACCTGCGAGCTGTTGCTGCACATCTGCAAGCATCTTTGCAACTCACAGTGAAATTACTTGTGGGGTCTGTTTTTGACCCGTGCTGCCTTCGCTCTGATCCCTTTAGGTTTCCATCCTGTCTTCGTTCGAGAGCCGTCTGATGCAGCTGGAGAACTCCATCATCCCGGTTCACAAGCAGACGGAGAACCTGCAGCGGCTGCAGGAGAACGTGGACAAAACTCTGTCCTGCATGGACCACGTCATCAGCTACTACCATGTGGCCAAAGACACCGACAGGATCATCAGAGAGGGGTGAGCACGGCCTTCATATATGGATGTTTTGTGGTTACACAAACGGCGTCATGTATAATAATTTTCTTTCTCTGTCACAGGCCTACAGGCAGACTGGATGAGTATCTTGCTTGTATTGCAAAGATTCAGAAAGCTGTCGAATACTTTCAAGACAACAACCCAGACAGCCCTGAACTCAACACAGTGGTAAAATATCTGCTACTCTCTGAAGATACAGTTGTGATCAGCAGTTTACATCCACTCATTAGAACTTTAGTTTCAGTGCACCTCAGCTTCTTCAGTCCTCTGTGTGTGAGGGTGTTTTCTAAGGCTGGAAAGTTATATGAAAAAGGATTTGCCTGAGCCCCAACACTGTCAAAAAAATGTTTTATTCTTCAATAGAAATCAATTAAACTCCTCCCCCCTCCACCCAAGCACTTCCTGTAACTGTTAATCCACAAACACACCACACACTGTCTAAATACAATACTTTATTGATATACCACAACTGATCTATTGATACATAGATATACCACAATCAGGATGGAATAATTTAATCAGATTTTCAATTGCATAATTATGCTAAAAGATCTTCCAGCTAACATGTAACATAGAAGCAGGAATGCTCTACATCAAATGTCCAGCAGATGTCAGCACTCCTAAGTTAAATGGGGCTTCCTGTGATCAGGCTTTGGTGAATCAGCTGGCTGTAAAGTGTCGACACAGTCCTCATCATACCATCACTAGTTTGGGACTCAGCCATATAACTTGTTCTTGTGTACAGTTGTTTAAACTGATAATCCTGGAATCTGTTTAGAAATGCCTCCAAGAGACCTTAGACCTCCTTAGAGCTTCACTGAGTTCCTTGGACCTCCCCGTTGTTCCGAGTATTATTGCAGTCAAACTGTCCTGTGCAGAAAATCCAAAATAAATTCAGCCTTTTGCAGCCAATTCTAATTTTTAAAGGCCTATACGCCTATTCCAGCCTGAAAAACAAACTGTTCAAAGAAGTCATTGAAGGTTCCAAATGACCACGACATTCAAGCCCATGATGAGTGGATGGAAACTGACCACAACTGTGTGTGCTTTTTTTTAATAAAAATAATGTCGACTTGCTGTAGTAACAATTCAACCATCCTAACACAGAGTTAAAATGCTGTTGTGCATCGTTGAAGATTTAATTCATTAGGGATTCCTTGGAAAGGAAAAGAAGTTTGTGTAATTAAATGGCAAACAATGAGGCTGCTGCTGCTCTGTGTGACTGTCTTTGTTAGAGAAGTTTAAAACTGCATTTTAATGAATTAACGTGTCCCTGCTTTAGTTCAGGAAAACAAAAAGTGATGCTACTGTCACCGTGTGTTTTATTTGATGGCATTTCAGTGAAGCTGCACAAGCTGAGACATCAAACCAGTGTTTAAGCGTCACAACAGGAAAAGAAAAACAAAAAACAAGTGTATTGTTGAGCTGTTCAGGCTTGTGGAAATAGTAAAGTTCAAAAATGCTGAAACAAGTTGTCAAATATGCTAATATACAATCTTTAATGAGTTTTAATGCGCTTGTGTTTCTAGGAGTAAATACATCTCTGATGCATACAGTTTATGGCCTTTTTTTCTGTACACTCTGTAAGCCTTTTTCCTTGCATGTACCGCAGCCCCGCGCACTCAGCCTGTGCAGGGGAGCTTCTCTCACTCATTGACTCCTAGCGGACTCCTCTCACAAACAGCCTTTTGCAGAGTAAATAAAGGTGGATGCTTCTCACCCACCCTGACAGCTGAGGTAAACAGTGGAGTGACAGCCTGGTTCAAACACACAGGTCAGCTGTGATCGTTATGGGGTACACTGTAAATTTAATGTTTTTGATCACCTTGGGCTGACTGAAGCATGTTTGTCCCTCAGCAGCCACCGTAGCTGGGATTATGCACTTGGGCCGTTTATCAATATGCGTACTTGTGCGGACTTGTGGTCTCGTGGACTCGTGAAACGTCATCAGTCTCAGCCAAGTCCTGTTCCAATTCAAAGTTCGCATGAAGCCAAGTTCGCTCAAAGTACCCGGATGTGGTCTTCCTCCGCCCCTTCTATCGAGTCCGCATCGGTCGTGACTTCTACGGACTCGATGCGGCCAAATATCCCATAATGCATTTCGCACTGTTGCAACGGAGAAGTGTCTGCTGGGTGTTCCAAAGGACAGCTTTGACAAGCTCGGACTTGGCGGGTCCGCAAGTTCGAGCTTTTCAAGTCCGAGCTCGGCAGGCACGCAAGTTCGGACTTGCATACTTGCGTATTGATAAACGGCCTTGAAGTGGGAGCAG
>VOQJ01033092.1:21608-35579 GCA_015052665.1 Apistogramma diplotaenia | reverse complement strand
GAAAACATAAATTTATTTATTTTTCACTCCCACCTCAGCTACAAATGTATACAGTGTTTTAAAATCTGTATATAGTGTTTATTTTTCATGTATATGTGTGTATATGTATATATATATATAATTTATGTATAGAACCTTTTTCTGTACCACTGCGGTAACATGCAAATTTCCCCACTGAGGGATCATTAAAGTTCTATCTTATGTTATATATTGCAAAGACAACTTCGCCGAAAAATGTTGTTTGAGCTTTCACGGTGTCCGTAGTTGTCATGCGGCGCAAGCACAGATCTGTGGTTACGAGCGCTGAACAAGCACGCGCGTTTTTTGCCGCTTGGGCGGCGCGAAGACGGTGGGGATCTGACGGGGAAACGCGACTCGACGTAACACCGGGTACTGTGCACGAGGCTTTGACGTGTACGGAATACTGTAGTCGTTAATACGTTTCCCGCCATGTGAACATATCTGTTGGGACCGTACTGTTGGCTAAAGCGCCTTTTCACGAACAACGGGCGCATTATGATAACAGAGTGACGGCAGCTTCGTTTCTCCATCGTGAGTCTGCTTCACACTCCCGCATCACGTTAGCTGACATGCGTTAGCTTACGGCGCCGCTGCTCTCTGAGTTATACTGTATTTGCCTTCTTTCAGAAAGAACTGCATTGTGTACTCGGTGATGAAACGGCTTTCTTTTTCTCTCTAGTACATTTTAAATGTGTCCGCTGAGTATTAACTGGTGCGTTATTATCGTTATAAACCGTACTTTTTAACATTAACACGATAATACAAACGTTTCTTAAGCTTAAGTATTTTTATAGCTGTTTAAAAGCGGAACCCTTCGGTCATTAAATAGATATTTTACGGAGTTTAGTTCCTTGAATGATTGCGTTACTGTACTAAACTACTGAACGAGACAATGGGAAAACAAAACAATATTTTACTTTCTTGAATGAGCTTGGACTCTATGTCCTTGAATACATAGAATTGAACCTACGTCAGCAATACCGAGTAGTAGGTTTACTTAATTCAGTTTGCTTATATAGCGACTGTAATGAAGGCTACCTGTAACCAGGCAGCACCTCATTTAGTCCGACAGACAACTCATTTTACAACACGTCTGTTATTCGGGGTTTCCCTGGTGTTGATGGCTGCAGCCATCAGGACACATGGTCAGATTACTGTGAAGGAAAATATGCCTACATGTAGGTTTTACAATCCCATTGTAGGGGTTTGGACAGTAGTGTATTTTTCCTCCTTCAGGCTTTGTGTTTCAGCACATTGGGTTGAAAATAAATAAGAATAATGGATAATGCATTAAAGTGACACTTCTCTATTTTGCTCTATTTTGATCTGGCTTACGTCAGCACTCAGTGAAGTGTGTACTCAGCGTTTATGCCCTGAGTCTGAGACCCAGGCTTTTGATTTTTTGTAGTTTTAAATTATTTTAATTGTTGAATATTTTCTATTTGATGGCGTGGTGGTTAGCACTGCTGCCTCACAGAGAATAACATCTGGAGGGCCTGTGTTCGATTCCACCTTGGCCCGGGCCTCTTTCTGTGGAGTTTGCATGCTGTCCTCGTGTCTGCGTGGCTTTCCTCCCACAGCTCAAAGTCATGCACTTACTGGGGTTAGGTTAATTAGTCACTCTAAAGGTAGCAAAGGGGCTTCAATACTTTATTACTTCCTTTAACACAGGCTACTTTAAAATACTACTGTAAAATTGCATTTTTAGCACGCTAAAAATGCAGACAAAATTAAGGCAGGAGTGATGCAGGCCTGCATAAAACCTGAGCTTAGAATATACGCATGTGTTCCCCTTTGAAATTATCAAGGCAATTCAGCTAAATCAACAGAGGCTGTTGGAGAATCATTATGTTTCTGATATCAGCGATAACACTTCTGATAGCCATCACTAGGCACTATAAAGCCAAATTCTGTGTAACAGCTGGCATTATTTACCCTCAGGCAGTGATCCTTCTCTTAATGAAGGTAATGTTGCTTTGCCATGTGTGCCAAATGTGCATGTATCTTTGTGGTTTTCTTTTTTCGTTTTTTTTTTCCCCCTCAGCAGTCATGTTCAGGTCAGTTTCAGTCAGTTCAGGTATTATACTTAGAAGTTTTTCAATTAGCCTGAAAAAAAGAGTTTGTTGTTCTGTAAAGAAAGAAGCCCTTTGTAAAGCTAGGACATCGTAGGATTCATCACTGAAACTAAGAACAACCCCAGGTCTCTTTGCAGCACTGTAGACAGTTTGGCAGAGAATCCGAGCTGCCAAATTCTCTTGTGTCCTTAATTAGGAATAACGTCATTAATTTCACCCTAATAGAGCACTTCTTCGCTCTCAGACTGCTGGCTTTCTTGTGCTTCGTAGGATACTTAAAAGTAGAATGGGAGGCAGAACCTTCTGTTTCTGCCCCCTTATCTGTGGAACCAGCTCCCAGTTTGGATTCAGCAGAAAGATACCATCTCTATTATCTTAAAACCTAGCTTTTTTATAAAGTTAGGGCTGGATCAAGTGCCCCTGAACCCTCTCTTAGTTATGTTGCAATAGTCTTCGGTTTCTGGGGGCTTCCCATGATGTACTGAGGCCTTGCTTACATGAGAGGTAAATGGTCTAATCAGGGAAAACCATGAATTTTCCTTAATGGGGAGGCATGCATGCTATGGTTGCAATTCTTATACTTTTTCTGCACATGCTCTGTGTGAAAAATTATCCAGTTTTAAGAAAGTCGTTCTCATGTAAACAAGACGTCAGTATTTCTTCTTCGTTCACCTCTTTTCACTCATCATGTTTTTGTACCCCACTCTATTTAATCGTTAGTTATTTTTGCTCACTGGCTCTCGTCCACAATTTCTTTTGTGTGGTCTCTTCCTCTCACTCTCAATAGGTTGCGACAGATGGCAGATTGTTCCCAGTGTCGCCAAGTGTTTGCTCATTGGGGGTCATTGGGAAAAAAAATACTTTTGATTGGACATCAAGTCAACAGTCAGAGAAGACTTCATGACAACATGATGCTGTATACAGAAAGACCCAAAAATAACAGAGATCCAGCTTTTTTACGATTTATTTCCTTCTTATCAAGCGCCTTTGTCCTCCTAGCCATACAGGTTTAGGCACTGATATTACTGTGTTTGTCTAAGGATTGTAATTTGACCTGGTCCATGATTGATAGCAGCTAGTGTTTTGTTTTCCGCTCATTGTACAGATTATTTCTTCTGAAGAACCACTTACCCTCAGAAACCGATAAAATAAAGGGAGTAAATGCATTTCATGTGTTTCACAATAATGGGTATAAATATCTTTTCAGTAGCTACAGTAAGTAGCTTATCTCAGTAGACTCAAACTGGACACGTTGAGAAAAGGAGAACTAGAAAGTCGTGACTTTAGTTATGTCTGCTTCAGGCCTTCGTCTTAAACGACACCTGGACATGTTTGCCGTGTTCACTCCGTCCTTGACAGAAGATGCAGCAAACCCAACACTGTACAGAGAACAGCTATTTTTTCACTTTGATGCTGTCAGGCAGACATTATTGGACTGAAGCCAAGTATCATGACTGAGCCTTATCCATACCCTTAGGTCTTTTGTAATATGTGCAATAATATAAAACAAATCAGCTTTTTATAGCCGCCTGTCTTTAGCCTTGTCCATGATTTACTAATACAGTCTAATTAGTTCTAATCAGCTGTTTACTGAATGATGGCTTTGAAAGGTTTGTCATTGAAGGAGGCAGGCAGAGGCTGTTCAACCAACTGTTTCACCTGGAAGGAAACAGACATTAGCTTAGCTAACACATTAAGGAGTAAACAGGTGTATCAGGTAACGCTGCTGTTCATGGAAATTGAGGATGAGAAATGTTCATTCAGCTGACATGTACAGTATGACTATACGGTAGGTTTTAGTTTGCTCTGGGGCTAAATGAGCTGTCTTTGTTGACTCATGTGTCATGTGGAAGTAGGAGGTATCAAATTGCAAGTTTTAGGGAAGCAAACTAAACTATGAAAAAAGTGGAAAGCAAACGAAACTAAAGTGGAAATCAAAAACCCGTGGAGTCAGTGGGAAAAGAGAAATCGGGCATAGTACAGCCTTCTTCACACCTGCATAAAAATGGTTAACTTCTTAAGTAGGATAAAATGTGAGTCTGGATTTGTGACCAGCCTGATCCTTCAGGAAATCAGCACAAACAAAACTGCTTCTGAAATGTGGAGGTTTTGATTTACCCACCTGGAAAGAAATACTACTGTGCCAATTAACTTAAAGCTATGGATGACCAAAGAAACATGGACATAAGTTATCATTGGAATGGCATTCATTCTTGACAGATGAAACACAAGATTATTCATGATTGCATCAGGGGAATAAAGGGAATATGTACAGCAGTGAGAGAGAACAACAATACTGGTCCACTTGTACAAAAAGTCTCCCATACAGCCAGTCATAACCACCTGCTTGAAAATCATAAAATAAGCATATCCCCCCCCCCCTCCTTTTTTTTCTTTGAACATTACAATGCAGTAACTGGGTGGGAAATGTCATTTAAAGAAGATAGAAAATCCTCTAGGTGGTGTTATGAATGTGATGCAATGCTGGTCCATAGATGTGTCCAGACTCACACTCATGAAGCATGTGGCGTTTGCGACAGATTGGACAATGTACATTGGAGTTGTGACCATTTGGTGTACTGTGGCAAATGATCTGAATTCAGCTTGCAGCCAAAAGCACACCCTTTTACAAAAACCCGAATCCTTTACAATTTAACATCATCAAGTTCTTTAGATTGAACTCACTAAATTTCATGTTAATCTGTTGAAATCTGTAGGAGGAGTTAGTATAAGGCCTAAAAATGGAGCTAAATGCCCCATTAAGAAGAGACCCAATGTCAGAGGGTTGCTATGCCAGCACTGTTTGATAATCATAATAAAACCTTGGAAAACCTTTGATGCCTCACTCATTTACATGATGTTGAGTGATTCTGGTATCACTGGTAGGACAAGTTTTTTTAAAATAGTCAGCCTGAAAATGGTGAAAAATGCTGCAAAAATTACCTTTAAATTGAAAATAGCTGACTTCCTGTTGGGTTTTTGAAATGACCCTAACAAGTGAAAATGAGGGAATATGCAAAAGACATAAACTAACCACTGGTTAGTTAGCCGTTGATTGCCCGGCACTGGGCGCCTGGCTGAGACACTGTTATGTGGGGCTTTGAATTTTAGCTGTTAGAAACGAGTGGGCCCGTTTAGGAAAACAAACGGTCGGGCAGCCTTACTCCTGAGAATGAGTGGAAATAGCTTTTCCAGTGAAAACGGCCACTGTGAGTCCTCCCCGAGGACACTAGACAGAGACTAAATTTGTTCCAGCTTCACTTGCTGTTTTCATTGTTAAAAGCTTTATTGAAAATCTTTGAAACTCCACTTAGTCAACTTGTTTATCTTATTTCCAGACACATAACCCCCCACTGTACTGTACAGCGACTTTGCAGCCAGCCTCTCACAGCCTGCCGCCAGTATTTAAACACATTCCTGCATTACTAAGTAATCAAACCTTGGCAGAAGCGTGTCAAACAAACAAAGAACATGTGTTTCAGTCTTTGGACACGTACTGACGCTTCTCCTCTCCTGCTGGCCTTAGAGTCTCAACAGAAACTCCAACGTCAGGATGAAGCAACAAAGAAATGCGCCTCAAGATCGGTGAGTTAAAATGTTACACAGATAACAACTGTCACTTCCCATTATTTGCTTTCAACTTCTGCAATTTCTAGAAGTGTTTTGTAGCAGAAAGTGACAAACGATTTGAATCATATTTGTGTACTTCCTTCTATCCCTTTTTCCCCATCTACAGGTGCTACTTGGTGGGAATCATATTCTTCATTCTGGGCCTGGGAACACTGCTGCCATGGAATTTCTTTATGACTGCTTCATTGGTAAAAAAACAAAACAAACATGACTTAAATAAAATGTGGTTACTTCTTCACTCACACTAAATCTGACACAAACTAAAGCGTGCATCAGGTTTACAAAGATTTCATTTTCTACATCAGATCAAATTAAAAAGCTTCGAAAAGGCTGCTTTGGAATAGAGCAATAGTTTGTTGCACACAGTTGAAGTCATTCATATTATTCATGTTGTGCAGGCTGGGTTTAGGCAGGGATGTCAAACTCAAATCCACAGTGGGCCAAATTCAAAACTGGGACAGAGTCACGGGCCAACATTGATATTTATTGAAAGAAATCTTCCTCCAGATATAACAATGCACCTTTTTATATGGAGCTTAACTAGTTTTGCTTATCAAACCAAACAAACTTCTTTTCATCTCTTCTACTTTCTGGCACCTTTGAGTCACGTCCTTGTACTTGTGTTTTGTTTCATCGTGTCGTCTAATGTTGTACTTCTTGGTTACAGCCACATTGGCTCCACATACAAGACAAACAGCCTGTCTTTTACACATGTAAACAGATATTCTGCTTCACTCCTGCCTACAAAGCTCCTGTTTCCTGCCTTTCTTTTCGAAAATTTTCAGTGGCAATATTAGCATAAGGTTAATTTATGACTACATGGGTCTTGTCATGATTTTTGCACCAAAACACCAGCAAAGCATTCTGGGATTTGTATTATTATAAGTACATGCGCTGTAGGCTCCAATAGTGGAGGGCCAGCTCCAATTGTCCTTTGTTATGGCTTCACAGGCCAAATATAATTACACTGCGGGCCAAATTTGGCCCACAAGCCAGAGTTTGACACCTATGACCTAAGGGGAACCATGAGTAGATCAGTTGACTTAGGGTGACAATACACCTCGCCTGTTCGCGTGCTCAGTGAAGCATCTTCTCACATGCAGCTTTCGAAGGCCTTACAAGCACTTCAGATCCTGCTGAAAGGACTGACACTTGAGTCAGCTATTTTCCGATGTTTCCTGATAGAGGTTGGACCTGTGTGACAGTGACCATCACAACAAATGTATGTCTCAGTAGCAAGCCAGATGACTTCATTATATTTGTCTGAGTCTTTGCTCTGGTCAGCAGGCACAAAGTTATCTTTTAATGATTATTTACAGAGCTCTTGTCTTGAAGCGGTCTCCCTTAAAATCTTTCTTTCTGTATTTCTAGCTTTTTGGGGCTAGCTGATTAAGCTGTAAACATAGCCCGCATCAGACACATTAAAGGGGTCAGAGATTAAACATTTCTGGTATTTAGCTGTTTAAGTATATGTTTAAGTATTTTGTCTTAGTAATGAATCAGAGATAATTGAAGTCTTGTGTTTGTGGTCTGTAGTACTTCCAAAGACGACTAAACACAACAGAACAGAGCAACGGTACAGTGGTCATCGGCAAAGAATATTACTTCAACAACTGGATGACCCTGCTGTCCCAGCTGCCCCTGCTACTGTTTACCCTGCTCAACTCCTTCCTCTACCAGAGGTCAGTGACTGTGTTAAGACTCTTTCAAACAGACTCTTTCTGTTAATCTGACTGCGCTTTTCTGCTTAATGTCTGAATGAGCAACCTAGTAATTTTTAAGTAATGGCAATCTTAGAAGACCTAATATTTTTCTTTTAACATGATACATTTTTGGACTGCATGCAGTCATATTAATGGACACGTCCTTAACCAAAAAACATGATAAAATTTTAAAAACACCCTTGTTGCCATGGTGTAGTTAGAAAACTCTGATCTCATCCATTATTTGTCATATGCATGTTGGCTCTCTTCATATTGAGGGAAGGTCTGAAAATAGGCACAACAGTGGAAAATGTCTGTATAACAGACTGCTATCACCTGAACTGATAGATGCTCTTTGTATATTAGAGGATGACAGTGTCTTGAAGCCAGCTTGCTGTTTATGTTTTTCCATGTAGAACAGGATGCGTGTTTATTGTGAACACTATTTCCTCTTTTCACCCTCTTTTCTGTTGGATCTTCTGGTTTCTTGGTTGGATTTTTACTGTGGGTGTTGTGGCTGGTTGTGTTTCAGGATATCAGAGATGATCCGTATCGCAGGCAGCCTCGTTTTCATGTTGCTGCTCTTCATCCTCACAGCAGTGCTGGTCAAAGTGCCCATGGAGGTAGACCGATTCTTCTCAGTCACCATGGCTACCATCTGGTTCATCAACTGTAAGTCGGCATACTTCTCTGTGCGGGTGTGAGACAGATGTGTTTGAGTGAAAGGGTACTAAATAAACCTCCATCCTCCGCCTCCTCCCACCGCAGCGTTTGGTGCTGTGCTGCAGGGCAGTCTGTTCGGCCTGGTGGGGATGCTGCCCCAGAGGTACAGCAGCATCTTCATGAGTGGCCAGGGCCTTGCTGGGACCTTTGCTGCCATTGCCATGCTGCTAGCTATAGCCAGTGAGTCACCCACATCTACACAACCCAGCAGCGGGTGCCTAAAACCTTAGTTGCCTGGTAACCAAGCAACTAACTTAGTTGCCTGGTAACCAAGCAACTAAGGCAAAGGCATTGAAAATCAATGTGGAGCTATTCAGATCAGCATGACACCACACACTGCACACCATATTGCTTTCAAAGGACGCAGTGCATACTTGATTCTGTAGAAAAGGTTCTTCATATATTTCTTTATATTTCTGTCCCAGAATCCTTCAGTACTAACTTGGCTTTGTGTGTGTTTTGTCACTCAGGTGATACAGACTCTGAATCAGCAGCTCTGGGTTACTTCATCACACCATGTGTGGGAACATTGTTGACGCTCTTGAGCTACCTGCTGCTTAAACGTCTGGTCGGTCAGCTGTCTTCTTTGTTTGACTGCATTACCCACAATCCATCTGATGTCACCTTAATTACTTAGTTTGCACACACAACTGGCAGAGCAATCTGAAAATGATTTTTGTGAATACAAATCTTCTTCCAGGCTTTTATGCTTTCAGGTAGCGGCGCTGTGGGTGATTTATCAGCATATAAATTAGAGTCACAAGCAATCATATTTGAATGCTTATGCCAGCGAGCTTCATTACCAAGCTGCTTTTATTAAGTACACACGCTGAGTAACAGACTTTCAATTATACATCCCTTAACTGAGTCAAATTCATTATTGCATAAAAATGATTACAAACAACATCATCATTATTTTATTTATTATATTTCAAATGACTAACTTCATTTGTTTTTTGGGTTTTTGCATGTTTTCGTGCAGGACTTTGCTCAGCATTATCTGTGCAAAAGTGTCAAGTATGAGGCAGACACCACAGACGAGCTGCTGGAAGGTGGGACACTGGCTTCACAAACTCCTCCGCACAAACACTTGATCTTTTCAGCATTCTGATCATGTAGAGCAGCAGCAGTAAAATCTGTCAGACATTACTGTGACAGTGAGTGAACATTTGTTTGCCTTTTGACTCACAATTCTTTCCTCACAGTCTGGTTGAATCAGATATATTCAGTGGAACATTATCTCATTAAGTCAGTTTATCCTCTATTTATCCAATTAGACTGTGGCAGACAAAGATGGGGTCTGTTAGACTCACACAGCCTCCTGCATTTGTATGAGTACTAAAAAGTCCAAAGAGGTCCAGTTAGTCATAATTCACTCAGCCAGATCCCATATTTGATCTGGTAGCTTTTTTGAGAACAATCATTTTTCTTTATTCAACTGCAGAGAGCGGCATGGTGAAAAATGGCAAGCTAACCGGGCAAGCTAACGGATCAGTAATCAGCAACTCAGCCAAGGGCAGCAGCGAGGCTGAGAATGAGCCCAGGTCAGACGGGACCAAGCAGGCCTTCCTTTCCCTGGAGCAAAGCGAGAGGCCACAGTCCTCCGTTACAGAGGTCTTTAAAAAGGTAGATCCACCGGTTTAATGGTTCAGTTCAAGTTACTAAAATGGAAAGAAGACCAACTTTTCTGTGAGCTCGTTTTGTTTAATTTGAGTTAAAACAATTTATATCCAGTGAATGCAGACAGCTTTCAAAACATTTGTGTCTTCTTTCTCTCTTTCCTAAGATCTGGGTGATGGCCTTCTGCGTGACGTTTGTGTTCACAGTCACTCTGTCTGTGTTCCCTGCCATCACTGTGGATGTAAAAACTTCATTCCCAAAGTGGGGTAAGACCACAGATCTGTGCTGCATCCAACATCCTTTTGGAGGGTGGCAACAAGTGTAGCGCATCTGGTTTCTAGTCCTTACGTCCTAATAAGACACCAAATGTCTCTTCGTATTCATTCTTTCTTCAGAGCGCTTCTTTATTTCGGTGTGCTGCTTCTTCATTTTCAACATCGGTGACTGGTTTGGTCGGACCATCACCACAAAGATACGCTGGGTAAGTTTGCGCTGATGCACTCAATAGTATGCTTGAATGTAGCATTTAAGGACATTACTTACTATTGTTCATACTAATGTTTGTGGCACAGTTTTCAGTGTTGAAGTTGTCCAGCACAAAGGTCATATCAAAACCTGAGGCTTGATTGGATTCATATTCGTGTTTTTAGCTCTGCATTCTTGGTTCATACATACAGGCTCTTTCACCCAGTCTCATTCCAGCAGGGCTCACAGCTTTAGCACAAATCCCCCAAGAGCACAAAGCACGCTGACCGCAATTCTCACCTGCCTCTTTTCCACTTATACCCACTCCAGTTCTATTCAGCTAGCCTCGGTTTTGCATTAGGTGGTACTGCCTGCTACCAGGTACTGTACCTACTCAGCCAGGAGTCACAGTAAACTGAGTCAATCTGAAAATGCATGAATATATTGCCTGGCACTGGTTGGCCAGGGATTCACATCACTAGTTGGGTCATGAAAGCAATGGGAATCAAACCCGGTGTTTTTGAAATGCAGCAACAAGGGGAATAGCTACACACTAACCAGCCGGCCAACTGAGCAGCTTTGAAGTAAATCAGCATAACTGTTAGTCGTCATATGAGCAAACACCTGATTGATCCTTCACCAGTGAACAATTCGCTTAATAAAAATAGTTTAACATATACAGAGCCATTCCAAAAAATTAGGATATCATGGAAAAGTTAATGCATTTCTATAATTCCATTCATAAAGTTAAACTTTAATAGATTATAGATTCAGGGCCCACAATTTATATGATTTCAACTATTTATTTGTTTATTTTGACATAATTTGGGCTTCCAGCTCATAAAACTCACTAAAACAGGATTTCAAAAATTAGAATACTGTGGAGAAATCAGAATATGGTACTTTCAATGCGATGTGTCAGTCTTCAGTACTTGGTTGGGAATCCCTTTGCTTTGATCACTGCCTCTTTGCCACGTGGCTTTGCGACAGTCAGCCTGTGGCTTTGCCTGGGAGTTCTGGAAGCCCAGATTTCCTTGATGCTTGCTGCCAGCTCTTCTTTGTTGTTCGGTCTGGTGACCCTCATTTAACTCTTGAGAACAGATTCTTAATGGCGTTTAGGTCCGACGAGTTAGCTGGCCAGTCAGGCACTGTGACTGCATGGGCATCAAACCAGGCTTGGGTGCTTCTGGTGTCATGGGCAGGGGGCCAGGTCCTGCTGGAAGATGAAATCTGCATCTCCATGCGGCTCCTCAGCAGAAGGAATCATGAAGGCCTCTAAAACATTCTGGTAGACTGCTGTCTTAAATCCAAGGTCACCGCAACAGAGTTTATCAACACCTGCACCAGACATTACACCCCAGATCATGACTGACTGTGGATATTTCACACTGGACCTCAAGCACTTTGGGTTGCTCACCTTCAAACCCTTGGAACTTGTTTCCTGAATGAAAGGCGCATTTTACTTTGATTGGAAAAGAAGACCTTGTCTCAACTGGGCCCAGGAGAAGAAGGGCTGGACTGTTGGTCAGTGGTCCATTTCCTACGTTGGCTCAGGTTCAGTTCAGGCTTGACCTGAGGAACAGGACAGTTGTGGCCCATCACCCAGATGCATCTGAATGTGGTGGTTTTCCTGCCTCATTCCGCTCTTTCTGGATCTCTGCCAGATTCTTGAATCTTCTCTTTTTGATAATCCGCTGAAGCCCACGGTCATCTCTTTTGCTGGTTCATCTTCTCCTGACACATTTTGTCCTTCACTAGACTTTCCATTGATATGCTTGGACACAGCCAGCCAAGCATGTTTATGAAGCACTTTAAAAACAGCAACCGCTGACCAAAGTGCTGTACATAAAACACATCAGGACAAGAGAAAAATAAAAATTACAAAGGTAACGATTTAAGAGCACTGTGAACAGCCAGCTTCCTTAGCTATGGAGTTTACCCATCCTGTGGAGGGATTCAATGATTCATGACCAGTTAGGTCTGCAAGAGCCATGTTTTGATTGATTTTGATGTGATCCTAATTTCTTTATTTTTCCTGGCTGATTTCTCCACAGTGTTGTTATATTTTTAAAATGCTGTTTTTGTGGGTTCTTATGAGCTGAAAGCCCAAATTATGTAAAAATAAACAAGTAAATACTTGAAATTGTTTAAATTGTGGGCCCTGAATCTATAAACTATGGAAATTTGGCTTTTTGAATGGAATTATGGAAACGAATCAACTTTTCCATCATATTCCAGTTTTTTGGAATGGGTCTGTACTGTGTATGCGCCACGGTGGCCACACAATCCTAATGATGTGTGTTATATTCCTTCTGGTTTGTGTGCATTCATATTCATTCTTTTCCAACCTATACATGTAGGTTGTAAAAGAAAGAGTTTGAAGATACTGCAGAAAAAGATCTTATTTATTTTCTGAAAAATCTAATCAGACATGACCAGAACAGAGAATGCCTGTTATAATGTGTTGTAATGACAGCAGATTAGAAACAGCTGCAGGAGATGATGGTGTGAATATGAAACTGGACAGTAGCTCATCTTGCCTCCGTCTGAACAGTAAATGCAGCAATGCTCACATCCACAGTTGCCAGAATGTATAACGACATCACTTCCTGTTGCACAAGCGGAACAGTTTTCTGTGTAAATTGTTAGTGGAGAAGACAAATGGATGAGATATTTTGTGTATTCTGAGTCTTCCTACCAGCTTTGATGCATCCTCCCGCTTCATCCTGATCTCTGCAGCCCAACAAAGAGTCTCGTCTCTTCCCGATGCTCGTCATCTCCAGAGTGGTGTTTGTTCCTCTGCTGATGCTCTGCAATGTCCAGAGTCGCTCCTACCTCCCCGTTTTCTTCTCCCACGACGCAGCTTTTGCTGCCATCATGGTGTTCTTCTCGCTGTCCAGTGGCTACTTTGTCTGCCTGTCTATGTCATACGCACCACAGTGAGTACCAATGAGTTCGCCCTCCTGCAGAGGTCATGTAGTAACAGCCGGAGGGCTTGAATAGCTTTTGGAGCTGTGCTGTTTCTTTCAGTTATAATGTTGAAATGTTTTGGTTGCTTATTATTGACATTTTGGAGTCAGACGTCTCCTTTTTCACACATTGTTTTAAACGTGAAAACCGAAGTTACTGTTCCAATAGTGTCCTGGATCACATGACCAAAGGCACAACAAGCTGAATGGTCACTGTAATGAATGTACTACAGTAGGTTTTGTGGCTCCTGGTGAAATATTTGACATCTGCCATCAGGTTGGTGGAGCCTAAAGACACCGAGACAGCAGGAGCCCTGATGACCTTCTTCTTGGCTCTTGGCCTGTCCATAGGAGCCGCCGTTTCCTTCCCCCTCCGAACTCTGGTCTAGTTCTACACACTCACACACCCGCCTGAAGTGGAGTTCAGATGCCCCCTTCTGCACCGCCTTCTTGGCATTCTTTTTTTCTTTTCTTTACATTTTCACTCCATGTAAGTGACATGTCCAGGGTGTAACAGCCATGGCTGAACTACTGGTACAGCTTGGGAATTAGAAGATGTGGAAAGGGAACTGCTGCCTGTTACATGTCTGCTGCTCGTGATGGAACGTGCTGAACAGGTCAGAAACATTTTGCTGTGTGAAGTCTTTTTTTTGTTGTTGACTGTTGTGTTTTTCAAAGTTATTTTTGGCCATGACTGGCTTTGTACTGCAGGAAGAATTTTGTATGGATTTTTTTTTTTTTACCATAGCTGAGCTTTTGTATTTT
>VOQJ01033082.1:30332-42487 GCA_015052665.1 Apistogramma diplotaenia | reverse complement strand
ATCTCACACTAAAAAAAAAAGAAAGAAACGGCGCACACACACACACACACACACACACACACACACACACACACACACACACACACACACACACACACACATGCACAGACAGAAAATCCGGTAACTCTGATTCTTCTCTGTAAAGCCCTGCAGGTGTGGTCCACTCCTCCTGTGCTATTAGCACAGCCTATCATTGGTATTCATTTCCCGCTCCTAATTCCCCCACAGTATTTTTTTCCCTTCTCACTTGACAGAGGACCGTGGGTTAAACGCCGGGGGGAGCGCTTCATCACGACTAGATCTGATCCAATTAAATACAGATTTAATCAGCCCCGCAGTCGGCGAGTGAATACTCAATGTGATCAGGCCGTCGGTAACTGGAGGCCCAGCAGCGTTGGCGCTGGTTTCCATCCCCAGGCCAGAAGATTGGCTTGGTGGGTGAGGAGGCACCTTGATCCTATCTGACCTGTCAACTGGGCATATCCAAATATCTGCAGATATCTCACTTTTTATTAACCCGATTGAGCTGCTGAAGCTGTTCCTTAATTCTCTGCAGTGTCCACAAACCCTTGTGGCGTTGCTTCCTAGCACAATGTTAGTGTTGTGAGATGATGAGGCAGCAGGAAGAGCTGTAAGGTGCAGTCTTAATGCAGCGAGTCTCAAAAATAAAGATTTAGGGAGAGGAGTTATGTGCGGCGGGCTGGACATTTTGCTGAGGGTTAACGTTTCATTTACTGTCCTGTCTACCAGGGGCCACATTGAAAGCATCTTGGCGAGAAAAAAAAATCACCTCCCCACCCCCACCCTGCCAGAAAGGGAAGATTTTACCTCCTTTTCCCCAAAATGGCTGCAGCTGCTGATTGTTGAAACCTTTTACTCTGCAGAGGAAGCAGTCCTGTGATATGAAATACAGCTCCCCGGTGCCCCATCAAAGTCCACTGTAACTGCTGTGTCACCTTCAGAGTTCCAAGGGAGGATTGTACATGGGGAGCTGCTGCAGAGCTTACTAATGAGAAGTCATTGGGAAACGGGTTGCTTTTTAACATAGCCCAATGTCTGGGGTCGTTTTAGTTATGACCTGAGGCTTAATTACAAATCCTGCTATTTACTGTATGCTGGTGTGTGTGTGTGTGTGTGAGAGAGGAAAGGAAAGAGACTAGCAGTCTGTGACTAGATATTGCAGTGAAAAATAGAGACTCTGGCTGTCATTCAAATGTGTAACTGTAAATAAGTAATGCCTGCCTCAGTTAGCCACATCCCACACAATGCAAACATAACACACCGTGTCATTAAGGGCACTGTTTAGTGTTTGAACCAAATCCAACCTGGCAGACACATTTCTCTGGCTGCTGAATCTAACAAGCTGGGGGTTTGTTCCTCATCTAGTATGCTGGCAAGTCTAGTTTCAACCAAAGAAAATCGTGGTTGACTGATACCATAGTTTCCCTTCAACAAAATGCACCTAGTGTACATGAGCTTGCAATCCCAGCACGAGCGTTACTCGGATGTAACTCTAGTAATCCTTCCTCAGTAATCCTTCCCCATTTTGATGAGAGAGAAGGCTTTATTTCCAGCTTGATTTGGGTGTAGCTGCTGGTGCTGGCAGAAGCTGGAGCTGTGGAATCTGTTGCTGGATGTGTCTGCCATTACAAACCAATTCTTGGACCAAAACCTTCTGTATGGCATATCTGATCTGTTCAAACTGGGGCTGTGCAATTAGCACATTTCTTTTCAATTGTGATTTTGGCTTTTAAGTTTTATGAAGACAAGATAATCAGTATAAAAAAAGAATATTGTCTGATGGTTTGGAGACAAAGTTGGAGAGGCGAGGCTGAGATGGTTCGGACATGTGCAGAAGGAGGGATAGTGAATATATTAAACAAAGGATGTTGAAGATGGAGCTACCAGGCTGGGGGAGCAGGTGGGGGGGGGGATACATGGATGCAGTGAAGGACATGCAAAGGGTTGTTGTGACAGAGGAGGATGTTAGGGATAGGGTGAGATGGAGTCAGATGATGAGCTGTGGCGACCCCTAAAAGGAGCAGCCAAAAGAAGACAAATTGTAATCTCAGTAATGACCAAAATCCACCCATCTGTCCAGCCTTTCATAGGGCGAGAGGGTCCACCCTGGACAGGTCTTACACAGTGAGTCAGATTCACACTCATCCAGCATGCATGTCTTAGAACTATGGGAGGAAGCTGGAGTACCTGGAGAGAACCAATTTAAACATGGGTACAACATGAACCAGAACCCTCTACTGACCAAAACAATAATCTTTTGTTTGTTTGTTTCTAAACACATTTCAGCAGCTGTAGTTCAAAGTCTCATACAGGAAATGTTCTCCAGATATTCTGTAATAGACAAGTTACCGATTGAAATAATACCTCATGTTGATTGTTGAGGTGTGGTGTGCCAACTTTCCAAGGTTTACCAAAGACATTTTAACCAAACGCAGCCACACTTGCAACTTCTTTTCAAATACTTATTCGTTTGGAGCGAGTAATCCTTCAGCAAACATTAAATACGGTAGACCTAGCAGTCTCCCTGAGGTTGGGCAAGTTGGTAATTCACAGGTAGTCTGTTCTTCCGCTGCCAACATTATCGGATTTTTCCTGGAAGACTATCGATGTGCTGCCTTTCTACTTATAAACGTAACACTGGTGATTGTCAGACCAATAGGAATTTGCTCTGATGAGGGGGTATCAACCAGCCCATCAGCTGTTCGATCTGGAGACCACAGCCTTAAATGAGTGAATCTCTTTTTTTTAAACCAAACAAGTTCCCTCATATTCTGTTCCCTCAAACTTTTGCGACTGCATATTATGAGCTGTCAGATCATATCTCGAGTGTCATTGACATTCAAAGTACACCCCAAACTTTATTAAAAAAAAAAACATAGAAAGAAATGGCTTCAACATTTTATACTGTTCAGAAAAGCTTATCTATCAATTGAATAGAGAAACCTGAAATTAATACAAAAAATTACTTTTGGAGTGTGTTTTAGTGTTTCCTGCTAAATGGTCCAAAGAGGTGTAATTTGTTAATTACTTTGTGAAATGATTCCAGCTTCTATTGTGAGCATTTCAGTCACATCCAGCCCCTGGGATGGCTATCTTTCACTCTTCTTCCACCTCAGATCAGTAGTCTTTAATTGCCTCCTGTGTTTGGGGAAAGCCTCACCTCAACTGTTATTTCCACGTGTAAATGAGATGAGGATAGAAAGGTTACCCGGAGCCCCGTAAGACTGTGCGGTCCTTTAGGTTGGTCTCAGCTCACCCCTGCGCCGGTCTGATATCTCAAACAGTGCTGTGTTTGAAGTGCTCGGTTGGGTGCCTGTGCATTTGGTGCTCCGGTGTGAGTCGTGGTGCTTGTTCAACTCCGGCAGCCTGTCTGTAAGTTCCTTCTTTTGTATTTGCATACCGAACAAACAGGAAATTGTGTTCATTTGTATGCAAATGTGTTTGTCCCCAAGGCTGGGATTTTGAATTAAAAGTTTTACCGTCCCATTAATTCCAAATTACACACAGGCACTGACATGGGCTCCTCCACCCCGGCAGGGGGTATCCGATTTGCCATCCAAACACATCTCTGTCAGTTTAGGCTGTTTAGTTTGCCATCTGCGAAACTGAGCCGGAATTTGGATTTAATCTGGTCCGCTGATTTGCAGATTGATCGTCTGCGTCACGTTGCAATCTCCTCTTAATTATCCCGCGAAAATATGCAACGATTTCGGTGTGATTGATATTGGAGAATACTGCTAGAGACAGACGTGAGGAGGCCTTGGAGTGTCTGACTGACAGGTTGTGAGCAGCATTGTGAATGAGAGGGACTAGTGAAGGCCGTCCACCATGCCGATGTAGCACACCTCATCAGCTCTGCTCATTAAAATACATGTACAACCTTATGAAAAATGCATGACCCCATCAGTGACGTGTGGCATGTATGGGCTGATGCCGACAGTCAAGGTAATATGAAAAATTAGCACTTACGCATCTGCTTCTCAAAAGGGCCTTGTCTTTATCATAATATTGCAGATCAAGCACTAACATTGTACTAATTCAGCTGTTCAGCCTATTGATTATAATGACTGACTACCTAGTGTGACTTTAGATGGACAGATGTATAGGCAGACCAAAGGCTAGTGGCACTCAAAGTAATGAATGAGAGCGTCTGCATGCAAAAAAAAAGATGAATTATTCAGAGTCAAATTTATTGATTGATGTGTTGATCTAAGTGACACCCTCTCCATCCTTCCTGTTTTCATCTGAGTCATATTTAGGAAAAAAAAATCACCTTATAAAAAAGAAAAAAAACCATCATCCAAGCACTTTGTTGAAACAGGTCTTTTCTTAGCATATGAAGTAAAAGGTCTGAGTTCTTTTGTTCTTGTGTTTCTTTAGTTTTAATGCTGCTGTTATTAAATATTCATCACGGTTTGCCCAACGAACAGTCCGAGACGTGTTCTTTCGAATACTTCTGCTCTGAATTCAGTGCAGAAATATTTGCAAAACTGATCAAAAAAAAAAAATCCATAAAGGTGTCGCAACTGCTGAAGGAGCACCACTATCTGCGGATGTGTAAAAGTGATTAATTTTTTTCACAAAGAGAAAAGCAGCACAACGGCATCTGCACAGTGCTGTTCACAAATTAATAATGGATGGAGCACATCTTGTATACACGCAGAATTTTTGGCAGACATCTGACGTCTCTGTGCGACGAGCCAAGGGAGACGCATCATTTTTTGACTCTCCAGTCAGAGAGTGATGGTGGCAGAGTGCTTGGATGCCAGGTTTGCTAATGAAAGAGGGAATCTGGCTTTGTGTGTCTTCAAAGATTTTAAAACGGGTTATACTCTTAGGAGGAGGTACAGCACCTAAGCGGCTCAGGAGCAAGTTTCTTTTTTTACAATGAAAGTAGCAAATAACAAGAAGGGGAATTTATCTGTTTGCTAAAACAATTAAATAAACACATAATGTGGCTTAGTCTACTGAGTTTAAGGCCTTTATGTGGTTACAATCCACAAAACTGCCCCAAATGAAAAAAATCCTGCTCGCCGTTGTTCTAAGACAAATAGATGCTGTCTTATAAAAACGATAAATAAACAAGGCTGATGTTGCCGCGTTCATATTGTGTGCAGCAATCTCCCCGTATTGACTGTGAGTGCGTAAGTGCTGCTAACACAAGATTGAATTATTTTTGGCAATACTTCATCTCAATAAAAGAACAGTATTCAGAACATCTATTCAAAGAAATTGGCTTGCAGGTATCATGCAGTTGTTTATTGTTTGTTCTATGAAAATCAATGTGAAACTTTGGAACAGATGGAACAGGATTGTTTTGCACCTGAGCAAAACCATTTTCCAGCATTCAAAGAATGCTTGGCTGATTTCTGCTTTTATTAGCAGCACTGCCACTCACGGGTCCCGCTCGCCAGAGTAATTACATTCATATATATTTTTCATTCGTTTATATATTTGTTTCATAATTGAATTGGTGTGTTTGTTTCTTTTAGAAGTTCAGAAGTGGGTTAGTTTGCTTCAGTCAATAATTTATCGGTTTCTATTCGTTTTATTTATTTGCTTATTTTTTTTTATTAAATTAGAAATGTCAGGGGTTAAAGTTAAAAAGGTCAGAATAATATATTTTACAGAACAAATGCAGTAGTTTGTCCAGGCAAGTGAGCCACAGTCAAGCAGGCATCCCACTTTATCCACAAAATACACAAACTGATCCACGAAAGCTGAAGTCATCAGTTTTATTTCATTTCAAATGTTTTTCTAATTCTAGTTTAGGTTTTACTGTTAGTGTCATGTGGCACTGTCGTTTTTCCAATTTTACTTCTAAGAACTGTAGATGACAGCATGTACAAACAAAATCCTCTGTCATTCAATGCATAATATTCTTAATAATAGTAATAATGAATATTGTGCTTTAAATCTTCCTCTAAACTTCAGTGAGTTCCAGGATCTTGTCCCACTGAAAGCCCTGAATATAAACTGCTCTGCTCCTGGAAAGAGGTACAAATAATGAACTGAGAATACATTTCTGTAAACCCACCTTTACCTGACAGATTTTAGCAAACAAAACAAATGCAGATGCAACAGATTTTTTTATAACCACGCAAATGTCAGGCATTTTCACCATTTTCCAGCACGTTCATATCTTCAGCAGATAACAGTATGTTGATCCATTTCTCTTTTTCACTTGTATCTGTAATTCTCCTGTAACTGCTTTGATCCTTTGCTCAAACCGAGGCTGCTGACTTGTGGCCGGCTCTGAAGTCTGTATAGCTTTAGCATTAGTTTACTTTAGTGAGGAGTTTCAAGTTTCATTACCTATAATCCCCTCACTAAGTGCACATTACACTGAATGCAGAACAAAGCATGTTGGCATTTGTTGTCCTGTCAGGCAACCCTCTGAAATCTATTTATGTAAACACAAATGTCACAGGTACAATTTGAATATAAAGTGTCGCTTGCAGCTTGGCCTTATGTCATATTTATCATTTTCTTATATGATTGAAACCATGCAGGGATGCTTGCAGAAGTTAAAAGAATATGTGGATGCAATGATAAAGATTTTTGAGTCCTAGTCGCTGATCATTTTAGTAACAACCTTTGGTCTGGAATAAATTTGTAATGGATTTTTATGCAGAGCACCGAAGTGAATACTAAAAGTAATATGATTGCTTAGTCATGTTGCGTGCCTCATCGTCCTTTCTCGCTATTTTAGAGGATCTGCTGCCTTTTCACCATCTGTGACAGAAGGTACTGCTTAGTAATGAGAGTAGTTGATATGTTTCTGCACCAGCGGCACTGAGACAAATTAGAGGCTGTTTATTGTACTTAGTGGACAAGGTGAATGTGAGATTGCGGGGGGGGATACAGAGGGTGCAGACTTTCGGGATGAACGTAAGCGATTCTAATTCTTGTTTTCTAATGCAGCAGGATGATGTAGTCGGTGTGCATTTGACAGAATTTACAGGACCGGGTTAAAGGGTTATTTCAAGCCTCCAATAAATCTGTTTGGTTTCCCCTATTTTGTTGGTTATACGGATTTAAGTTAATGTGGAAAAAAAAAGAGGCCGCTTTAATCAATCACTAGCCTGAGCAAGTGACAGATGATTAATAATCGTCAGAGGAGAATCCTCAACTGTGCTTCAAAACTCAATTCAGAACAGCAAATTTATTGATAACCGCTAAATCTGCTGACAGCCTGTGCGCCTCTTTGCCGCGTTACACCCCGACTATTGTTCTGTCTTTGAAGGAACTGTCGCAGAGCACAATGTGGTCTGTAGTGTAAATTTTCCCGAGATGAGGAATGTTGTCACAGTTGCCACACTCTCGTGAGCGCTGGGAGGAAAGTTTGACCTGCAACAAAGATTTGAGCTGGATGAAATCTGCAGCGTAAGAGGTGTTGTAGGAAAGTAGCTTATAAAAAGCAGACACAAGGTTAGAGAAGGTGGCAGGAGAACGTGGCACAAAATCTACCCGCACCATTATTGCAAACCCGCCTCCCCCCAACATAGATACCGTATCCACCGGTGATTAGCTTTGAATTGGGAGAATTGAATTAGACTGACTTGTCTTTAAAAGCTCCTGGAGTCTAGCTGCCAAAGCCTTTTCTGCCTTTCTGCCCAAGAGCCAGCGAGGGTCAGCGGGAGTGCGTGAGTGGGCAACAACCGGCAGTCACAGCCACTCAGAGACACCCTGGAGGGGTTGAGGAGAGAGCCGACCACAGCTTGGCAGCTCCACTGGAGTCTGATAAGCTTTAATGGCACCGCCACAATGATTCACACCATGCGAGACACACGCACACACACACACACACTCGCAGAAACACATACACACACCTCTAGCTGCCTTGTGAGGAATAATTTCTGGACCCTGGATAAATTTGCAGTAGCAGGGAGTCTCTATTTACCAGTAATTGCATTTCTCTGCCCTCTTTCAGCCCTGCCTTCAAAAATGTTCTGTGCCTCAGGAAGTTGAAGGTGGCTGGGGAAAAAGCAACAGAACATGTTGTTGGCCTCACACGGTGCTCTGCCACAAGTTGACAGCTTATAGGCCAATCTGTACCACACACGAATACAAGCTGTGTGCGGTACATGGCCTGTCAGACAGACATGCTGCATCATCTGCATTTCCTGAAAGCCCGCTCAACCGAAACAGAATATATTTAACCAATGCTTGTGTCTGCTCTCTATACGGTGACTTAATTGATCCATTACTCACCATCACAGACACAGTACAATTATATCCCAGTAAATGAAGACGCTCAAACGCAACATCTGTATTCTCTGCCTCTGTCCGTTGGTGTAAATTATGATTTATGGTTTAGGTATTTAGTTAATTTTTCATTTTGCAAGTGTCTGGGCCTTATCTGTGCACTATCCCTGGAAGTTTATATTGGAAACACATCGTTTACACACAGTTCCAGTATTCGGTGCCAGGAAGGTTGTCAGGTTGGATCGGCATCATCAGGTTTTCATGTGGGTGATCTGGAGAGTTTTTGCATCCTTTTAGAATTCTAGCCTACATATAACTACATAACTACATAACTATAATTGAACATCTTTGTCCTGTATATACATTTCCCTGCAGCCTTTCTCTTGCTAGTGCAGCTCTGCTCTTATGTTGATGCCCTCATAGAAAGTGCAACATTAAGCTCCAGCTAACCAAGTAGAGCATCACACAGCCAAACCCTGTTCTCCATAGTGTGAGCTCTCCATACTGTACCATGTCTGGGGACAAGCTTGGCTCTGTCCAACCCTGAGTGCCTCTCGCCTTTCCAGAGGGTTTTAATAAACGCTGTGTAAATAGCATATATGTGCTCCAGACACATTTTGCCCCTTGCTGGACAAATAACGTTGAACTGACAGTAAGTGTTAAAGCATGAAGAACGGAGAGGAGAACCATCATAAAGTCGGGTCTGCACTTAAGCTACACACAGCCTAGATGGACCCACACGGTGAAACATCACATGGGAAAAATCAGTAGTGTGAAGCAGCCACTTGAATAAAATACCCAACTCTGCCCAGCTTATTGCAGTTTCTGAAGCTTCAAACTCCCCAAGTCTGCTCCTTGTTAGCAGGAAGTCACTACAGCGCAATAATGTACTTAGCAGCATTGTCTGTAGAGAGTGACTGCTGCACAGACTGCTACCAAGTGGAACAGATTGCAGTGCTGCATATGACTCAATGTCCATCTGCCCCCATTATGCGTGCAGTATTTGTTTCGGTTTTTTTTGTTATTTAATTTTTGCTGCTTTCAGCATTAAAGTATAGTCGCACATTTCTCTCTGCTTTTCGGAGCTTCAGCACGAGCGCGCAGGGGCAGGTACTTAAACACACTTACGCGCGCAGATGCAGCCTCTGTACAACAGGTAATTATTTGCAAAGAATGGAGCAAATGCGTGGGGTGCAAATTGCATTGTGGGATGGCTCTACGGGACAGTGAGATGTCAATTGGAGAGGCTGCCATTTCTATGTACACCTCATCCATTGTTCTCCCTGGTGAATTGCAAGGGGGAGGGGGGGTGCAGTGTAACTGTATTTATGTGTACCTGTTCAAACGTGGGTGTAGTTTGTTTGTCTTTGTCAGAGAGGATGATTTGCCCCTCGCTGGAGAACACTGGCTGTGCACAAACTGCCGGTAAATGGGAACATGAGTTTAGCAATAATTCCGAACCCCTCTTGAGAGCGACACAGAAAGCCTGTCGCCACCTGCCATAACCCTCAAAACAGCAGGTAGGGCAAAAAAAACAAAACAAAAAAAAACACCTGCCTGTCAAAACTCCTTTCTCTCTAATTGTTCTGTGCACAGATTAGTGGTTTAATTCAGCTTTATAATCACTGCACATTGTTTCCTCTTATTGTTTCCTTGCTCAATTTGTTTGTTTGTGTTCACACTTTAGCAACACAAATGTTCTTTTGTCATGCCGACTAAGCAATTTGCGTTCAAGGCAATCGCTTTTAATTTAATTTAAGAAGAACATAGACGAGGCAGCAGAGCAAGATGGGGAAATAAAGAGCCACCTGCAGACATCCAATTGAAGCGAAGTAGGAAATCCAAATGAAAACTGTTTAATTCTTTAAGGTTATATGGGAACTATTTTAACCAATATAACTGACAGAAAAAATGATGGATTATTCATTTAAAAGGACACAATTACCATATTAAGTACGCAGGTTTTTAACTCGTGAATCAGGCTGCCATATGTGGGGACTCTTCATGTGCAGATACATTACAGTGGGAACAAAGCAGCCCTATCGCGTTTGCTTGCCCGTGCCTTTGTCTGTGTTAGATAATTTGAAGTTTTACACTTATCTTTTGAGGTTCAAGAGCAAAAAAATCCTTTTGATCTTTTATTCATTACAGCTGCTATGGCAAAGATTGTGTTACGATATTTTTTCCACTTCCAAAGCAGAAAATATATTACTTATTATGTCAGCCAAAATAATTTAATCACTTAATACATTATAGTGCAACTGAAGCATAAATAAAACATATAATTCCCCTTTGTGACAAAAAGATAATGATGCTGGTGCAGTCATAAAGAATATCACTGTTAAAGCTATTATGGCTGCTCGAAGCATGAATGTACTTTAATTTCCAGCGATGCACTGATGAGATCGCTACAGCGCTGATCTGTACCTGTTTTTTGAAGTGTGACGTTCCACAGACTGGAACGTGTCCAGCTCGCTCTCAGCTGGGCTGTTGGGTGGGTTCAAGGCCCCTTTGCCCAGCACATTGGGGTGCCGAAGGGCAGCGAGGGAGGAGACTGATCGAACCGGTTTTACACTGGGGTTGCCATAGGTCTCTTAACTTCCTCGCAAATCAATACAGGCCTTAAACCGCAGCCAAGCGGCTCAAACTGGTTTCAATTTCTTCCCAACTCTGGTTCCATCCACCAAACACCCCTGTGGGCTGGAGAACACAGATTCATGTTGCTCGCGTGCATTAATAATGTATTATAGCATGTAATAGAGGATAATTAACTGCTGCTAAAAACAAGCTTAGTATAAAGTGCCATTCAGGCTGGATACTGTTTGCAGAGAGTGAGAAAGCATGGGGGTGATGACTAAGTCATCCATCTTTGTTGTGAATGATTATAGGCTTTACACTTTTTGTTTGGTTTGCATTTGGCTTCATCGTCAACAACAAGTACTAGAATTAGGGTGATATTAATCAGCTGCTCGGTCGTAAGCCAGACAGAACTTTTTAGTTTCTGAATGCAATAAAAGTCCGTCTTAGTGCTGAGTGATGTATGGCTAGTGATAACTTATTACTTTAGCTATAATTGCCAGTACAATTCCTTTTAGTTTCAGGACTGATAGCAACACTTTCTCATCCCAGGGTGAGAAAGATGTTCATAAACAACATCTGCATCCTCTGCCTCTGTCTGTGACAAAGTCACACATGAGACTGTGGTTTGTGTCCTGCTCAGAGCTTTGAGTTTTGGACTGACTGGGTAGTTTTAGGCACTTCCTGTAAGCACTCAGTTAGCTTCAGGAACAGGTTGTGTTTTTGGTTAAATTATATCCCTGTAAAATCAACCCTTCACAGTGAAAAATGATGCTTAATGGCGTAGTCATGCTAGAGTAAAAATAGAATGGCAGCCTCCTTGTGACTATAAAAAAATAGGTTATTGCTTGCTCATTGCATTTTTTTCACTTTCAGCAACCGATTGCAAGGCGTTGCCGCGACAACTTTTGATTGCAAGGTGGCTGCCAACAATTTGCAATCAGTCTGAGTCGGTCTGCTGTGATGAGTGCAGTTCGTTTGCTAAACGGGACCAGCTGGGTGTGTTCTGCTTATATTATATAAAAGCAAGGTTGCTTGCTGAGCGCCTGTGCCAGTTTGCAGTTACATCGCCATCCTGCAGCAAATGCGTCACTAATTTCTGTTTCAGCTCTGTGAGGCTCTGGCTGGATTTGAAATGTAAGTAGTTAATGTATGTAGATGGCAACAGATTTGCGATTTTCACAGACTTTTTATATCGCTGTCATTTCACAAACAGATTTCATGTAATTTCCGGCTTGACCACATTCAGTCACAAACAAGAAGATCTCATTTTAAACTTTAAAGATGAATCATTTGTGATATTAACAGGAAACACTAGTGGAACAAATCAGAGCTGGGCCGGGGGCGGG
>VOQJ01033082.1:8833-20488 GCA_015052665.1 Apistogramma diplotaenia | reverse complement strand
AAGAGAAATGCAGGCACTATATATACACATCAGGGCAATAGGACACACCAGGGAGCACAGCTGAACAGAATCACACTAATAAGACAGACAAAAGCAAAACTGAATATCAAACCCACAACACAAAAGACTGTCAAAGTAAAACAGGAAGGGACTAAACATGATGGACAGAAACCAGGACTAAACACATGGACTTGATGCTGGGACAAAAGATACACAATACATGAGACAGACTAGGACCAAAACAGGACTCAACTAACAAATAACAGAATCTGAAAACCCAAAAACAGAAAACACTGAGTCCTGGACCTGAGACCGTGACAGATGCACAGAATCTAGAGAACAAATAAAGTCTAGAAGAGGCAGCAGGTATGTAAATAATGTCAGCATAATGGCACATTTATGAACATTAAAGGATGCAGCCCGTAGAAGTGTTGTCCCACCTGCTAAATTAAGACGGCTCCTATTCTGAAAATAAAAACCAAGTCTAACCTTCAACTTTTTCATTAAAAACGTACTCAGCATGTACTTTAAAGGGAAATCTGTCACCCATCCAGATACCCAAGTATTTGTAGGATGCTATTTTTTTAATTAAGTCTCCTCCTAGTGTATGGATACTGGCGTTATCTCAGATATGGGAGTTATTTCTGGAAAACGGCATAAATCTGCCCCTCCATAGAGCACGAGGGGTCAGTACATGATGTGTGTTGATGATGTGAATCATAGCTACATGTACTGCCTCTATAGCTGCCAGAGTTCAACCCACTTTAACACCTATGGGAGGTTTTGAACCAAAGTGTTAGACAACAGTCTCATCACCATCATCGGAATGAGTGAATCGGACGTTCCGCGCTTCCAGTAAATTTCCAGAGGCTTGAATGAATAACAAGGTGCAGCAGATCACACCTGATGGCCCCGCACTTTATTTAGACGTGATGTGGTTTAGAGTTGCTGTCATGCTGCCCCAGGTGGACTTGGAAATATGGGTTTATGGACTTGTGGGAAAGGAAATAATAAAACTTAGCTTCAACATTTACACTGTGTGTAAACGCGTATAAATTGAACCATTAATATTTTTAATTACCACCTGATAAGAGTGAATGGAAACTCACCAATTTGTATAATAATAACATAACACAGTTTAATCCTCACAATACAGTTCTGCTGACAGGTGATAAATTGTATAATTAGATTTTTACCTAGGCTTAGCGTTTGGTGCATAAAGGCATACCAAATTGACTGTCAAAACAAAGGTGATACAGACTGTGCAAATCTAAACAAAAACAGATCATTTGCATGTGCTGAATGTTTCAGGTGGGACTGATGGTGCTGATTTACTCCTGTACGATACCTGAGCACAGTAGCTCATGCGGTAACCCTCCTGGCTGAGGCAGTGCAGGTTCAGTGAGCCTTTGAGGCACACAGATTCACATCTGACATGGCTGCCTGAGCCATAAGAACAACTCCATGAATTATGAAAGGGCACAAGCCCTTTGCCGGGCTGTTCTGAGAGGGGAGGAGATGGAGGAAGAGATAACTACACAGTGTAGATAGATACAAAGATAGTGTAGAGTGAGCAAAGTGGAAAAAAATACAGGAAAAAAGATGCACTGGCACTAAAAGAGGAGGGGTGGTGGTGGTGGGGTAAAGCATGCATGTGTAGTGGAGTGAAAGGGTGTTTGTTTTGGAATGAGGACGAAAGTGTGCACATGTTTGTCTTTCTGTGTCTTTGCATGTCAGGAGGATCGACAACGCATCCTTCCCAAATCTAACCAGCTGCGTGAGGAGTCGCTAACTATGCCATTGGATTTAGACTCATCACAAGGCCCACAAAGGCAACATTTTCACACGCACACAGCATACAGCATACAGGCTTTGTTCCAACCTCTTCAAACAGTTTTCACTGTGGAGGTGTGACAGCAAGCCAGGCGGAGATCTGCTGCCCACCATTACTAAACCCCGGAAGAAAACAGATGAGCGACAGAGTGAAGGGATTTTTTTTTTTTTTTTGCACCAATTATCTAATGTGTGATCTTGGGGCCTGTCTTCCCGTCATGCACAGCCTCTGGTTTATTCCGTCTTTTAATCTTTCTAGTAATCTTTTTGCCACTGCTGAGCCAGTGTCACAGCAGTGAACTCCAAGACAAGGCAATTCCATTAGGAGATGGTATGAGGCGGTATTCATTAATGGCCTCAGCCAGATGCTGCACTGCACATGGAAGGAAAGGCAAGGGGGTGTTTTAATTTGATTTGATTCCTCAAGATAATGCATTGTGCCTCACTACAAAGTTGTTCCAGAAAGGGGATTTCCATATTCAGATGGAGGTATTGTAGGTATTGAGAGCAGGTTGATTTCCTTGTGCATCATTGTCTGCTCTAATTCACCCCCACCCACCATCCTTTGCTCTCCTTCACCCTGTTCTCGGTCTATCTCTGCAAAGCCTCAACCAAGCTTACTCGCTACAAAAGCTTCTCAGCTGTCCACTCAAGTCCTGCCTCGATATAAACAGGAAAAAAAAAAGTGCAAACATGTAGCATTTCAGCCTCCTGCTCCCAGTCACCCTCTCTAGTCATTCTCTGCATGCATTGCCAAACAGCAGCAGCTGTGGTGTTAAAAACTGTCCTGAAAAAGTAAACCCGCTGAAAGATGCGCCGCCTCTCCCACGATGCCTCGCTCCGAATGCTTTCAGAATGCTCCTCACTTCATTTTCTCGCTTACACGAGCACCTTTATGTACCGGCAACCTTCACAATTCATAACCCTAAGAGATTTGGAGTGATGGAAAACAAGGAAGTCACAGAGATGGGACTTAAAAGGGGAGGGGTGGGGGGTGAGGGCAACCACGCAGGTGAGGAGATAAAGAGAAATAGAGGTGAGCGGGGAAACGGGGGCTGCAGCCAGTTACTCAGAAGAGAAAGGTCTGTCATGCCTACTGTACCTTGGGAGCTGCTTTGAGCATGTCTGCCTGGCATCACCTGCTAATGGGCCACCAATTGACATGCTAGCTGAGCAGATGCTCCGCATCTGTCTTTCCTCATGCACGGGCTCTTATCAGGGCTCTCTGCTGCAACATGTAAAAAATTACCCCTCGACCGTTCTGCTGTGTGAGCGAGAGGCTTATTTGCACAAAGAAAGGAGGATACATTTGAAAAAAGGGCAGCGGGTTATTTTAAGAAAATGGGTGAATTACACACGGAGGCCTGCTGGGAAGTGCTTGTGCATTTGTGTGGTTGTATGTTTGCTGTGTTTGGGGATATCACAGGCTGGAAATAACCTGAGGGTTTTTTTATCTGTTAAAGACATGTGTAAGTTAATTGTATTTAAAGTAAGTGTACAGGGAGTGTGCTCATGTTGCTTTGAGATTTCTTTTATAGTTTTCAAAGAGTGTGTGTGTGTGTTTGTTGGTCTTTGGGGGGGCTTACACCTACATTAAACCCTGCAGTTGCCATGGGTTGGAGATAAAAGACCAGATTACTCTACTTGGCATCCATTAGATTGTCTGAATATCGTCCAGTCTAAATCTGACCCAGAACTACTTTCCTTCATCTTTCTTTCTTCCCTTCCACCTCGCCCGCGCTCTCTTCCCCGCCTTTGTTCTCTTCCCTCTCTGTGGTGTGCACTGAGAGAGGGATATGTGTGCCAGCCCAGAGAAGGAGCTTACAGACTGAGCTTTTTTTTTTTTTTTGAAAGTGAACGCCCTACTGTGGTTAACTTCCTGTGAGAGTAGCCGAGCCCCCTCACTCACTGAACTTCAAAGCTTGCATACTGCACTTTGTAAAGATAATGTAAGCGGCACTGTTGTCTTGTGGCTTCCTCGGTGGATTTACCTTTGTGTTATGCTTTGCATATATTTCGTAACATGGTGATTTTATGTTCACTTTTACCTGCTCTGATGTGTCATTTGTTGAAGTATTTTTTTTTTCTGCACAAATACTTTGCTGATGTATGTTTGTACACCTTCAGTTTTTCTTATGTCTTCTGCTCTTTTAGTAAGCAGACAGCTTGAGATTGGCAAGATAAGCACTTTGTTTTTGGATATGGCCACGTGGGCCACCGGGAGCTGGCTGGCTCCGTCTCTGAGGGTGTGTACTGTGGAGAATTCATCTTGATGGAAGCTCCTATTGTGTGTCACAGCTCCTCTGCTGTCTTATTTTCTGTCAGTCTGTCTTTTTCTTTAAGGCCAGCACCCTTCATATTTAAGTGGCAGGATGAAGTAAACAAAATAGAAACAGAGCTTTTCTCGCAGATAATATTTTGATTTGATGACAAAAAAAACAAAAGATGCCACATTGGGCTGTGATTGCCACATCCTGCAGGCACCTCTGGTCCAAACTTGTCAAAGATTTTCAAAAAAATCTCATTTTTAGTTTGGGTAGATCTAGTAGCTGTAGAGATGGAAAAATCAACTGTAAATGTTGTTTTTGTCATTTACTCTGAGTTTGTGTTATTGTAGATTGTTCTATCTGAACCAGAGGCTGAGATTTCTTTTTTTGCATTATTGCAAATGTCCACTAGATGAAGGCAGATATTTAGCAGACTAGCAGAGAGACAGTAGCACCTCCATGCTGATCCCTTTGCAGCACTGCCAAGGGTGTATAAGACTAAGATCTCGGCCACTGATCAATGCACTAAGATACCCTGGTCTAATGAATCACACTTTCTTTCGCTTTATGTTGACAGCCAGGTGCAAGAGATGGGTAAGAGATGGCAGCACGGTGCACTACAGGAAGAAGGGAAGCCAACAGAGGCATTGTATTGTTCTGGGCAACGTTCTGCTGGAAAACCTTGGCTTCTTGCATTTCTGTGGAATACTGACATTTAGCACTTAGCTACACACTGTTGCACATTACGTGCATCCCTTCATGGCAGTGATACTGCCTGCGGGCAGCAAAATAATCTGCCCTGCCACATTGCACAAATTGTTTGTAAATGGTTTGAAAACCATCTCAAATAGTTTAAGTTGTGGTCCAGGCCTCAGGGCCCCAAGGACCCCCCCGCCCCTCAGATCTCAAGCTGATCGAGCATCTGTGGGATGTGCTGGAAGAACAACCCCAATCCAGAGAGGCCCTAGCCCACAACTTAGTGGGATCTGCTGCTCTGGTCCTGGCCGTTTTACTGCATGACACTAAAGGCAACGTTACTGAGGTTGTTTTTATGTCGTAGCTGACTGATGTCTACAGTGGCATGCTTTTTTGTGCTCCATTATGCATGTATGAATGTGGGTCATTTTAGTAGATGGAAAAAATCATTTGTGCTTTTTATAATTTGGTGACAGATAAATAGATGGAGGAGGGTGTTGGGTGTGAGGCAGCGAAAGAGCAGCAATCTCACAGAGCGAGCAGATGTGGACAAACGGGCCCTTTAATAGGGAAGTACAATTAGAGCCTCACCTTCGGGGAGATAGACCCTTGTTATCATGGCGTGTTGCTGGGTCTGATCGCACCGAGAGCTCAGCAGGATGGATCGCTATTCAAGACCGGCTGTGACTGGGCTCTGGCATCAGCTTGTGATACCTCTAAAGGTTTTTTTGGTGTGATTAGGAGAGGAGAGAGATTCTCATTTTCTTTTTATGTCTTTACTGCTTTTTGTCCATGTCATTCATTCCAATTAAATGACCAGATTTTTGGACATAACAACACCGCAGCACTGATATTTGAGCCACTCAAAGTCCCAATTGCATTAAACCAAACCAGGGTTATTAGCATAGGGAGTTTAATTGCTGGATTTGAGTGCTTACTAGAGTGTAAGCCATATTGCTGACAGTGTGAGCTGCAACACCAAAGCCTAAAAGCCCAGGGGCCAGTAATAGCCAGAAAAACATTCCCTAGTGGTCCTTGGAAACATTCCAATGTAATAAAAGCAAAGAGAAGATGCCTACTGGCCCCTGTTATATTTATTTTATGCAAAAAGTGTAGCTGGAGGAGAGCCACGGTTTAATATTCAACTGTGTCATCCATTCTTCTGTTTGATATTTAAACTTCCTCTGTGGATGTCTAGAAAGTAAAGAGCAGCTTAAACCACACGGATTAATCAATGGAAAGTATGCCTGTTCATATTTCCCCTGAATGAGCTGGCAGCAATCCCGCAAATCTTTGCAAGTGATTTAATCAGAGTTTGGAGCTGTGGAAATGGCGTTATTAGGTTGCTCATTATGAGTTTTGTTTCCCTCGCTGCTACAACTCAAACATGTGTAGCCAGTGAGCCAGTAATAGCTAATAAGTCCAGCATCAACCAACTCCCCCAAAAAAAGTCTCTCGGTGTCCCCGTCAGTTGTGTTTTTCTGCTAATCTGACGGTGAGGAGCGTTCGCTGCATCTGGCTTATTTCGATTTTCTGTCTTTCTCGAAATTTACATCAAAGCAATTTGAACACTGTCCCCATGGGATTGGGGATCAGGATTTCTAAAACATTCATTAAGAATTCATTAATTATTCAAAATAAAGAGAAGAAGCCCCCATGTTGGACATATGTGTTTTATATTTCAAGTTGCCATGCAAACCCAGGTTGGGAAGTATTTATTTTTTATTATCTCTAGCTCATCACCTCCTTTTCACACTGTAAGTGCATTTGCTTCTGTTACATTTGCTAATACTTGACATTTCTGAACGGGTCCTGCCCGCCCGCCCCCTCCACTCACTGACTTGTTAGTCGGCAAGCCTGGAACGAGGTTCGGGGAGACGTACCAGACTACAGGGTGGAATAGTGCGCAGAGAAGTTCATTTCGCAGCCTCTGCGTTGGGCTCACTTGCTGCTGGCTGCTGTTCTTTAGCTGATACTGCACTGTGGCCCTCCCGAGAGCGGAAAAGCAAAGAGAGCTAAGAGATTTTACTAAGAAGAGATCAATAAAATATCACTTCAAAGCAGAAATCAATAACGTTCTGCACGGTCAAATTACATCAGCAGTAACTGTGTATTTAATGCTGCACTTATGAAGGCGGTAAAGCCTGTTTTGGGTATGCAGTATAAATGTCATGACCAGGAAACATCAACACAAATGTATTAATTACTGAAATTATTAAGTCAGTTGAAAGCTTTGACATTTCAGCACTTGCAGAGTTACAGATTCGAGATTCAGCTGTTAAACAGAAAAATCACAGCACTGTCGATATGTCAGGATCTTCGCTGCGCATGTCTGTACATTTTTATGTTATAAAATTAAATCTAAACGAGCTCCAAGTAGAGGCAAAGGTGGGAAACTGGGGAGTGAACTGTTAGGAGATTTTACAGGAATGAGCAAATATGAAAAGGTAAAGTTTTCTATCTCAGAGACCGCTGTGGACAGAGGAAGAGGAGGAACCTGGTGGATGACTCCCAGTGGTCTAATAGTAATAGAAGAGAGCTGCAGCGTCTGCCTCTTCCCATAAACTGGCTCAGCACTTGTTTCTCCTTCAATCCTCCATTTTGGATCGAAACATTGTAAACGGGGCTGTTAATTGCAGCATTAACTCAATCAGTGACGACTCACAGGAGATGGTGTGTGTGTGTGGGTACATATCTCATGGTTGTGTGTGTCTTTTGTGCATGCACAACTAATGAGTTCTGGTGCTGAGGTACGAAGAAAATCAGCAGAGTCTAGCTTGTCCCTGCCAGGGGACTTGATTGGAGGAGTGTTGTCGGTGCTAAACAGACGATTGGTTGATGCCCTTTAAGACACGCCGTTGTGTGCTTCGGGTAGTTTATCCTCCCGATGAGGCCGTCGGTGATTACCTCAGAGAGAGCGTTTTTAAGGTAATCAGTGATGATGCCACGCTGACCTCATCTTTGCTGAGAAAACTTTGCAACTGTGAGAAAACACAGAGAAGCTCTCAGAAACACAGCACATGTACAGCAATTACTTTAATAAGCTTCCATTCGATACGTTTTCCTGGCAGCTGCTGTGTATTGGAAACCAAAAATCACAAACAAATGCAGACCCTTCAGTTGCTCCTTTAACTAAATGTACAGTTACTGGCCACTTTATTAGGCATACCGGTCCAGCTGCTCATTAAAGCAAATATCTAATCATCCAGTCATATGCAAATGAGTGCATTTAGGCATGTAGATATGGTCGAGATTACCTGCTGAAATTCAAACCAAACATCAGAAAGGGGGGAAAAAGGGCATTTAAGTGACGGCTGATCTGAGTATTTCAGAAACTGCTGATCGTTGAGGATTTTCCCTCTCAGTGATCTCTAGGGTTTACAGAGGGTGGTTTGAAAAAGAGGAAATATCACACGAGCAGCATTTCTCTGGGTGAAAATTTCTTGTTGGTGTCAGAGGTCAGAGGAGAATGGCTAGACTGGTTCGAGCTGATAGGACGCCCAACAGTAACTCAAATTACCATTTATTACAACCAAGGTATCCAGATGAGCGTCTCTGAACACACTAAATGTTGAAGCTTGAATCAGACTGGCTACAGCAGAAGATGATCACACTGGTGTCACTCCTGTCAGCTAAGAACAAGAAACTGAGGCTATAATTCACATGGGCTCAAAATAATTAGACAATAGGAGACTGTTTAATAATGCCTGATGAGTTTAGATTTCTGCCGCCACATTCAGATGGCAGGGTCAGAATTTGGCGTAAATTACAGGAAAGGATGGATCCACCCTGCCTCGTGTCAGAGCTACAGAGTGGTGGTGGTGTAATTGTGTGGGGGATATTTTCTTGGCACACATTTGGTGCTTGGTAACAATTGAGCATCATTTAAACTCCACAGTCTCCCTGAGTATTGTTACTGGCCATGTCCATCCCTTTATGACCACAGTTCTGCCATCCGGGTAATGGCTGCTTCCAGCAGGATAATGTGCCATGTCACAAAGCCCAAAACATCTCAAACTGCTTTCTTGAAGACAATGTTCAGTGTGCTCAAATGGAAGACAGGATAGAAGGGGGATAGAAGGCGGGGTACTGAAGGAGGAGGGAATATCAAAAGTGATATGAATCATTATCCTGATATATCAAGACTACGTTTATTTACATACATGTTCGTTTGCACATCCAAGCCCACAAACACATGGATGCATATATGCCCACACGGGCATTCACGCAACAGACAGATGCACATGCATACATCAGACACTGATAAAATAAATGAATGGATACAAATCTGTATATTGCTGAGTACTTATTTAAATGAAATAAAGTAATTTAATGCCAATGTTGGTAAACAACAGGGAAGCATTTTTTTTTTGAGAGTCTTAAAGGGGAACAGCCCACAGAAAACACAATGCCAAGTCTAAACTATCATTCTTGTCCGAGTCAAGAATGATGTTAGTCTGGACACCATCATTATTTCCCTTAAACCGTTTCCAGCCAGCTCTGAGTTGCCCCCCCAGACCTCATTGGAGGGAGCCAGCTCAGAGCATGACCACCATGAGAAACAGCCCCTAGACCCTCGGGAGGAAGTCTATTTATATGGCAGTCAGTGGTCAGAGATTAGAGTTCTGTATGGAAGTCGGTCAGTGACCTGGTGAACTGGACATGTTGCACACCTCCAGGGACTTCCCTGATTGGCACAGCCTCAGATAGCCCAGCGTAGTTTGTGGGGCTGAAAACAAGTTCCTAAAAAGGAAATTAAAGGAATAAATAAAAGGAAATTTAAAAAAGAGAGAATATATAAAGTAATAAAGAAATTTAATAAGAAACAATTAGTAACACCTTACATGCCACTTTACATACACATATATAGAGAAGAGGATTCCCAAGATCAAAATGGTTGAATCTGGGAAGAAAATCAGGCCACATAAAACAAGGTTATGAAGACTATGGGAAGTATGCAGGGTGATGAAAGAACTTTGCTTTAAAACTGTTATTAGGCGGCTCTCGTGTAACGTTGGTATTATTGCACAAAATTGAGCCTCTAACAGCTGTTGAATTGTGCATTTACAAAGGATGATACCGCTGTAATTTTCTTCTCTGCAGCGCCTATCAGCATTAATACCTATGCGAACCACAAGTGCTTCATTCTACAGTCAAAAGCCATTACCGCCTTTTCCACTGCAGGGTTGGACTGCATTTGTCAAAAGCAACAACTTGTCTCTTCCAGCAGTTTTTAATGGATTTTTGAAAACACTAGAGCCTCTGGCAGTAATGTAGGGCGAACCTGTGGCAGAACAAACACTCCCAACTTCTGTGGCTGTGAAGAATACCTCAGTGGGTTTAGACATTTCATATCCATTCATGTCAGTCGACAAATAAAAATACACAAATACAAATGCACCAGGATTCTTTATTTTTTTCTCTCTCTCTCGAAAGTCAGCAGCATCTGTGTTTCTGCTCTTCCTTTGATGCAATATGGCAAAAATTACTACACAGAAAAAAGTGACTGAGCACCTGGATCGGTTCTAGTTTTGAGCTTGGTGAAACAAAACAGAAAACTGAAAGAATGTAGAAAGCAAGCAAGTACTGGTACAGATGTTGGTGGGTTACTTTTAAACTGTGCTGTTAATAAATACTTAGCAACAAAAAGTGGTGCATCATTTTACTTTTAATATTCAGCTGTAGGCAGGTAGCTAAAGAGGAGTAGGAAGAAGCATATGCTCTTAGCTCGCCAAGATTATTGTCAGGAAGTATTTTTTTTTACATACATAATTTGAGAGAATGAACTAGATCGCTGGATTTTATTACTTTTAATTTTAAGAATGGTTGTTTCAAATACAATGTAACCAGTGAGCAGCAGGGAATCCACACTGATCTGTGGTCCAGAGTTGCTTTGCTCTTTATGCGTATACTCTATGTGAGATTTCCATGTGAAACGATATGGCACTTTTGGCTGCTCCTCCCACTGGGTGAGCACAGTGGCTGTTTGATTTGGCACAGATGTAACACCAGATGCACTTCTTGAAGCAACTCTTCCATTTATCTAGACTTGGGACCAGCACTGTGAGTACACAAGCTTGTGACCTCCTGAGGCTGTTTTTTTGTTGTTGTTGTTGTTCTTGAATGTGTGTCTCCTCTCGGTCTCAAACCAGGGATCTGTTGTGTGTAAAGTAAATGTGTACACTACACCACTTGTCAGCTTTTTCTTTAAAGGCTGAATTTAAAGGGTAACTGTTATACTGTTCCCTTCATGTACTGTTACAGTGATGAATGTGCATATCAGACAAGGCCAAAGTTTTAAATAATGGGTCATGTATGTTCAAGCAATCCCCGTCAGGCTTCAGACTTCTCTAAACACTACTTTGGCTTGTTATGCTGTCACACAGAGAGGAAATCCTTAATGCTGTGATTTCAGGATGACAGCACCAGTCATCGGCAGTTCATACTTTTTGTTTGAGAGTCACAAGATCATAGGAAAGCTGAATATTTTTAACTCTGAATCATGTAAGTCCAAGAATTACAAAAAGAAAATTGAACTAGAAATGAGCAGAAAATGCCCACTTTAACAGTCTGGATGGATTAACTGACTGTCCAGTAGTTAGCCGAGCCTCAGTGACCACACACACACACAGAAATCTCTCCAGAAATCCCAACCTCATCTGCACAGTTCTTACACTCTTCAAATGGCAACAAAGCTGAGCGCCTCTTGAACGGACACGTACCTTGTTAACAAGCCAGCCAGGAGCTCACAACATGAGAGTAGGATAGTGCAGGAGGTGCACTTCCTCCTTTTTTTTTTTTTTTTTTTTTTTGGAAAGGTCAACCCCCATCTCCTTTTTTCAATCCTCTTTCTTATTTT
>VOQJ01033076.1:45989-60148 GCA_015052665.1 Apistogramma diplotaenia | reverse complement strand
CACACACACACACACACACACACACACACACACGCACACACACACACAAATACTGGCTCTATCAGGCAAGCTCAGTAGAGCCTGTCTTCACAAGGCAGCATCCCTGCCAGATGTCACAAGTGTTGATAGACTCTCACCACTGTTGGAGACCAGTGTGTGTGGGAGTGTTTGCATTTATCTCTGTGTGTATGTGCACACACATTTAAAAATCTTTTTTTACATTTTTTGTGTTACAGCATTCACGTATGCCTAGCTAAATATGCCCTCCTGCGTGTTTGTGTGTGTGTGCACTCATATTGCCTGTGTGAGTGTGTACAGTATATATAAAGAGCCCTGGAGCAGCTTGAGAACAGTAGCGCCACACAGCAGGAGCTGGTGCAGACAGAGCTGCTCTGTTTGACGAGGTGCTAAATGTTTGTTGTTCTTTTGAATGTCTAATTTGTTGCCATAACATATGCAAGTCTTCAGCTGCTGAGTGATGATTATGCACGGCAAACTGTGGAAGACTGTGTTTATTCATCACAAAGGCTTCAAACTGGAAATAGTCTCAACTTTTAGTTTCAAACAGCAGGAATTTGAACTTACTGACAGTGACTGATTGATAGGTGGCTGTTATATCAAACAGTCCTTGTCTCCATTTATCATGTGCAATGGCTGTCATCTGTCTTGTATTTTAGCATTTCATAGGGACACCATACTGCCAAATGTGTCACAATTCAAACAAATTAGAATCACCTTAGAACCACTCCCATATAACCCACAGCACCACCATCAAAAACAGCCTTTAGGGTTTAAAAATTAACCGGAAGGTTAGATTTTTGCATTTACACTATTTAGCTGACATTTTGTAGACTCAAAGCTGACTGAAGAGAAGGGAAAGTAGAACATTAAATGATGACTATTAGCTGCTGTCCTGGACAAATGTTCACTTTTCAATAGTACATGTATATAAATTAAATTTGTATTTTAAGGTCCATGTGTAATTGTTCACTTTAAACTGTCAGTTTCATGTCATACTATGTCTGTGTGTCTGGTCTGATGCTGAATTTATTCACAGACAAAACTCTGCAAAGACTGGGATCAAAAGGAAACAGCCAGCCTGGATCTACCCTTTGTTAGATACCAGCAACTCCAGAGCTCACTAATTAATTAGTATATTGTTTGTTTATCCATAGCTGATAGTTTATTGATATTCTGCAACTTCGCTGGCTAAAGTGCTAGTGCTGTGCAGTGGGAATAGGTGATGAGAAGACTGTGTTTCTCTGCCAAGCAATAGCTCCAGAACATATTGTATAAATCTGTAGAAATGAGAATAAATAAATATTTGTTTGCAAGGGAACAGTCCCTGTCTCCATTTATCATGTGCAATGTCAGCTGTCTTGTATATTAGCATTTCATGGGGGCTCCATATGAATCCGGCATATTACAGGCTGAAATATGTGCAATATGCTGGCAGGCATGGACTGCCATAACCAAGTGGCTGGCATAGTATATAGGAACATCTGTGCCAAGTATGACCTGGAAGTCCCAAGATCAAAGTGGGATACACCCCCAAAGGTGGCTGGGAATAACAGAGCTAAGATCCTGTGGGAAGGTCCCAGTGATAGACATTGCGATGCCAAGTGATGGCAACATCAGGAAGAAAGAACATGAGAAGCTGGATAAATACCAGGGACTCAGAGAGGAGCTGGAAAGGATGTGGATGATGAAGGTGACAGTGGTCCCCATGGTAATCAGAACACTCGGGGCAGTGACCCCCAAACTGGGACGGTGGCTCCAGCAGATTCCTGGATCAACATTCGAAATCTTTGTCCAGACGAGTGCTGGGAACTGGGAACAGCTAAGGTACTGTGCAGGACCCTCAAGCTCCCAGACCTCTGGTAGAGGATCCAAGCTTGGAGTAAATATGTATGTACATATAATGTATATATCATTAAAGAGTTTGGGCTATTTTCTTACTTTAATTCAAAAGGGTAAACTTTTAATTCAACTCAATTTAGTTCATTTCAGTTTTATTTACATAGCGCTAAATCACAACAAAGAGTTGTCTCATGGTGCTTTATGTTGTAAAGTAAAAATCATTCTATAATTACAGAGAAAACCCACCAATTAAAATGACTCCCCTATGAGCAAGCACTTGGTGACAGTGGAAAGGAAAAACTTCCTTTTAACAGGAAGAAACGTCCGGCAGAACCAGGCTCAGGGAGGGGCAGTCATCTGCCTGGTTGGGGGATAATGTATTCTATATTCTTTACATGTAAGTGAAACCCTTTTTTGTTTTAATTTTGTTGATTATGTTTTAGAGCTTATAAAGGTAAGAACTCCAGTATCTCACATATTATTAAAATATTTAATTTTAATTAATTAATTTAATTAATTAATTACTTTTAATTTAACATATAAATACCACGCATCTCTACATAAATGATCATAATCATGAGTGCTGCTGAACTGATGAGCCACATGATGGCCACTGCTGAAAAAGCTGTCTGTTTGCAGAATGCTGTATCAAAGCCCGCGAATGGAAAGTTGAAGGGAAATGTGCGGCAGGAAAAGATGCACAGGCAACAGTAAACTTCCTCTTTAAAGAACTGTCAAAAAATCAATTCAAGAACTTATTAAAGTTTAAAAGTCACTGACTGTGACTGGTGTGAATGCATTAAGAACCACCACATACAGATGCCTTCAGGAACTGTTGAGTTCCTAATATCAAGCCATTGCAGAGACAACAGAAACGTCTTACCTGGACTCAGTTTCATGCACAGTGGTTTAACGTCCCCTTCTCAGATGAAAGTAACTTTTGCCTTTAATTTGGAAATCAATCCTCCTCTCTGGAGGAAGAGTGCAGAGGCAGAGGAGCCAAGCTGTTTTAAGTCCAGTGTGGCGTTTCCACAGTGCCGTGTCATCAGCTGGTGCTGGTGGTGGTGGCTTCCACTGTGTTTCATTAAGTCCAAAATCAATGCAGCCGTCTACCAGGAGATTTTAGAGCACTTCATGTTTCCATCTGCTGACAAGCCTTAAGTAGATGCAGATTCCCTTTCCCAGCAGGACCTAACACCTTCCCACAGGGCCAAAATCTACTACAAAATGGTTTGCTGACCATGTTAAAACTGAGCTTGATTGGCCAGACAACTCTCCTGACCTGATCCCCACAGAGAATCTGTGGGGTATTGTCAGGAGGAAGATGGAAAAACACCCAACCCCAAAATACAGACGAAGGCTGAAGGACGATATCAAAGCAAGCTGGGCTTCAATAACACCACTGCAGTGCCACAAGCTGATCATCTCCATGCCAAACTGCACAGATCCAGTAAATCATGATAAAGGAGCTCCAAGCAAGTACTGAGTGCCTAAATGAACATACAGTACCAGACTGGTACCTTTATGTAGTTTATTATAATAAACTGAGATTAAAACAAAAAACAAATAATATTTCATGTTACACCAAATGCGGATAGAATACATCAAAGAAGGTTTATTAAGAAGGAAAGAGAGAGGGAGAATATTACCTGTTATTGAATCCCAGGTTTCCAGGTGGCACATTGTGTGACGAGGCCACCTGTTGTTACTGCAACTAAAAGGCATGTTTTGCATTGTTCTGCTTCATTTGTGTTTCATAAAGTTTGGTTGGCCTTCAGCAGAGGATATGTAGAACCAGTTCAAAAGCATCAGTGTCACTGTTATGAGCCCAAAGTTACTCATGTTGGACTTACAGTATACTGTAGTTGTGGGGCGTTCACTGACTGAATTATTGGGTTCTTTTGTTTTTTATAAGATGGAGATTACAATAAATCTTCTAGGTTCAGTAGTGCAAAACTATCCTTTGTGGGTCAGATGACAATGCAGGAGAGCAATGTTAAAACAATAAGTAGGCTTTTAAGGTGCATTTCTCTCCACCTGTTCTGGATTATAACAGGCTGAAATATAGACAGCATGCCTTTTAGGACAGCTTTTACCATCTCATTTTATGACCTTGCATGGCATGCAAAATGGTTAGGGCTACACTGTCCTTGCTCCGCACTACAGTATATAAGACAACAATGCATTGTTTTAACACATGAAATGACGAGGAAATTGATGCACTTTTCATATGCCTTTCCAGACAACCAGGCTGGGTTTAACGGGTTTTTGTGACGTTAAGTTCATTCTCAGGAGCTGTTTTGCATCATTTATCAGCTACCTCTCCTTTACTATATTTGCATATTTTCACTGCATGACATTTTTTAAAATCGTTTATGTGCTTCTGGCTTCTGGCTTTTGTCTGTTTGTCTGTGTTTACACGTTTTGTATGTTTGTTTGGTTTATACATGCTATCATCTGCCAGGGACTGCAGATGAAAATGAGCCTGTTTGGCTAAATCTGCTACATTTACAACATCAATCCAAATGCTCATGAATTAATGTGCTGTTCCTGTCTTAAAGATCATTTTGAAAAATTACACGCTAATTTTGATCATGCCTGTATTATTACAGAACTAAGAATAAGCAGACAGGTTCCAACATGACAGCTTGGGGTACATTATGCAGCAGAACATGCTATTCTTATCTACAGCCTCAGAAACCGATGAATTCAATTAAACACTGGAGTTTCCATGGCCTCCCTGTGCCTACGTGGGTTCTCCCAGGATACCCAAGCTTCCTGTCACCATCCAAAGACATGCACTTTAGTTTACTGGTGATGCACTGGTAGCTGTTGTGAATACCAGCAGGAATGGTTGTCTGTCCCTCAGGTAGTCTTATGATGGACTGGCAGCCTGTACAGGGTGTACCATCCCCTCTTGCTCTGACAGCTCCAGCTCCACATAAGGGATTGAAAAGATGGATGGATGGCTTTTCAGTCATATAAAGTGTATACTAATAAAATGTTTAAAACAAAGTGTTTCGGGTTTGGTATTCGGTTTAATCCACTTACAACTAAACTAAAGAGGACCCACAGCTTGGACGATGAGTGATAACAGTGTCATCAAGAGGCATGAAGGATTGCACCTGCATCTGTAGCCATGCTGACCTAACAACACACAGTCATCCAGGCAGGCGCACACAAACACACACAATGAGCAGGAGGTGTTGTTGTCTGGGCGCCTCCACAGTCCATCTGTTGTCCAGTCAGGAGGTTAACCTGAGGGGGAGGGTGAAGCTGAGAGAAAGCACTCCCAAGTACTGCTCATGTCCAACAGCAGGGGGTAGAGTGTGTGTGATGGCTGAGAGGAAAGCCTTGTTCAGAGACCTGAGTTCTAACCTGGGCCTCGGTAACTTTGTCTGGTTGTGACTTTGTCTGGCTGTGACCTAGTTCCTGGATGTTCTTGAACAGGTGGTGTGAGTCTCAGCTCAGCGACCTCACAAAAACATGTTTTTTATAGATCAAAATTATAATGAGAAACACACTTATCCAGAGTTGCAAACGGTGTCTAACCATCAATATCTCAACTTTCTCTGACCTTGTACCTTCCTCCAGATCATGTACCATATGTGATTTTTCATCTTTCATAATTTATACTGAGCAGATGTTGAAGCTGCCTTTGTGATATATTCCGATCACGATGTGCATCACCATCTACTCCATTGTTAATAGAATGGAGTAATTGAACTGCCAGAGGTCATTGACCTCAGTGGGGTGTCATGCACGGCCTATTAAGAAGCTCTCAGAGAATCACAAAAGCAATTGATAAGGCATCAAGCTCACATTCACAACAACGAGCCAAAAAGCCCAAAGTATGCAAGGAATGCAGGGACGGCATGAACTCTTCACATTACAGCGAGGATCAGCAATTAATGGCGGGCCCTTGCTCTGCGTTCAGCTATTACCATAAAACAATATGCTTTAGTAAAGCACCAGCTGCACACATGCAGGTTCTCTTTGTATTGTTTATGTTGTTTCCCAATATTACTGCATTTTTTCAGATTAAACCTCTCTTCCACCGGCATTAATAGTCTTTTTAGCACACAGATTTTTAGCTAGCATGTTGCCCATTGAATAACTGTTGCTAGGCTGGTGGCTTCCTTTTTATTTTTTTTGCTGTTTAATGTTTAAGTGTTAAATATGTTTAAGGCAGCTTGATTCGAGCAGCCGTCACCTTCAGCTGTACAATAACGTGACTGCGATCTTGGGACTCTTTCCTGAATGACTAAGCTAACTGTTCCGTGGCTGCAGCGTCATTATAAACAAAGGTTGCCATTTTCAAGATGTCTCAAAACAGGCTGATGATGCAAATTTGCATCCTAAACCTCATTTTACTGTCACCGACTTCATATGATTTCTGTGCTGCATGAAGATGCTACACAAGCTGGTTTGAAATAAAAAAAATGCAATCCAGGAAATAAGCTTCCTACAAGGAAAACAGTAAAAAAAGAAAAAAAAGGACTCTTGGCACAGCTGGCATGGGATCCAGTCTAAGCTCAAAGTTTCTCTGTGGTTTCTTCCCTTCCACCTTGATTTAATCCTAGTACTCAACCCTTCTCTACCTCCATTAGGCATGGCTTATTCCCTGTCCTTGGTCTCTACCCTGCTTTATACAATTCACCTCCATTCACCTCTTTCTTGCTCAGATCTCCATCCTCTCACTGTTCCCTCTCCCTTCAGCCCCTCTGGTCTGTGTCGACACATCTCACCTCCCCAGCCTGTCTCCTTCCCATTAACTTTGGAGCAGATGGCAGGGCCTTGCTCTCTCTGTGTGAGCTTGACTGACAGGGGCCGGTCATCACCCTCCATAGACGACCAGTCATATGCCGCTCCGCTCCGTCTCTCCTCTCCGACGTCCTGTCCTTTAACTCTCCTCTTACATATTCTCCTCCAAACCTCCTTTGCTCCTTCGTATTCATCCTGCATTCATTTTCATTTTTGATTCTTTTCAAGTATTCCACCAATCAAGCTTCCCTGGCAGCCTGAAACCTCAATGTTCTTCTTCAGTTTTATTTATATAGCACCAAATCATAACATATGTGATCTCAAGATACTTGACCTAGTGAGGTCAAGATCAGCCCATATTTTAGAGACAAAGGCAGTGATTCACCCTTGAGCAAGCACTCAAAGATGATGAGGAAGAAAAAACCTTTTTTCTAATCTCCTGGTAAAACCTTTGTAAAACCAAGGAGGCTGGCTATGTTTCTCAACCATTCAATGTGAAGGTAAAGGGAAGAGAGGTGCACTTATCCTCATGTTTGGGGGTCACTGTCTCGTTCCATATTCAGGTTGCTTTTCAACTCTAACTTACGGGCTGATGATCTGACATTCTCCTTCAGGAGAATGCAGGAAAGCACGATTCATTTTTTCCTTAATTATTGAGAGTTGCTGTACCCCCGGAGCAGCAAAGCATCCTCACAACACACTGCATTGCCATGTCCTTGCTTGCTCATCAGCATGTTGTGGGGTCGTGTGTTTCAGACGTAACACGGCCCTTCTGCTTTTCAGCCTCCTCAGTCCGTGGAACATTTTTCAAATAGGTTGATGATTACCAAGCTTGAGCAAAATTTGCATAAGCCTGAATGTTTCTCTGACTTACCTGTGGTTTTTGACATTCTCCCATTTTCTCCACTTTTACTGAGGTGAGAGAGGTCTGCCATGCACAGACTGAATCTTTTGTCACCCACTTGATGAGTCAATGCCATGCACCTTTAAAGTGGAGCATTTTATGGTAGTTTTATAGATTTGTGTGTGCGTGTGTGTGTGTGAGAGAGAGAGCACAGATACAGAAAACAAATGATTTTGTTTCCAGCACATTTTTCCTGACCTTTAAAAGCTGGAAAGAGACACATCCTTTGCATTTTTGTCTTCTCTCCTCTCACTTGTCTCTGGGTGCGTTCAGGGTGACAGCTGTGGCGTGCAGGGGGGAGTCTTCAGCTGCTGATGACGGGCCAAAACCACCGCATTACCGCTAAAATCAAGCTCATGAAAGACTACTCAGCTCAGTGTCGGATCTGCAGTGTAACAGCAGCATCCTATAGCTGCCATGGCTTCCTTTCACAGAAGCTACAAGATCTGAGAAAGCATTCCCGGATTCTGTTTGGCTCTAATAAAAGTAGAAGGAGAGACTTGAGATGATCACTTTGTTTTGCAAAACAGTGCATCTCCTGGCTCCTTGTAGTGATTGATCACTAGGTCGAATTGATTTTCTTTCTCTCTTCGGGGAAGAAGTAGGTCCGTGTCCCTCTAAAGACAGTAAACTGGCATCATAAATAGAGTCGCAGGATGGAGAGGAAATGAGTGAGGATCCATCTTCAGTGCACTGCAGAGAAACAGCTGTTTCAGGTCACAGCCAAAGATAAGTCTCCTCATTCCTCCTCCCCCCCGTCCCTTTTTCACACATTTTGACACTCCAGCCGACTGTCTTTAATCAGTCTCTCGCCGCCTGTTTCACTCCCGCTCTGGCCCTTCTCTTTCTGATCTGTGGCTCTAATAGGAAGGTGCTCAGTGTATTCATCCTCTCTTAACCTTCACAGTCCCAGTATGCTTCGCTTAAACACTGCACAGATGGGACACAATGATGACTAAGCTTTAAATTTCTGGCAAAAATAAAAGATGTTCTCAACATCTGGGCATGAGTCCAGAATAATTCATGAAAACGACCTTTAAATCTTGTGCTGGTCTTGAACCCCTGGGGGTTATTGTCTATAGGTGAAAGTGGTACACAGCATTTCTGGAACGTTAAAATGTGACTAACAGGATTTTCACAACTTCACAGAGTAGTTTTATACATCTCTCCTTTTTGGCAGTCTGAAGCATTCAGGCCTGTGTTAGCACAATGCCACAATATCCCCTGGAGTGGACATCCCAGCAAATTCACCCCAGGGTCAGACTGTGGAAAGCTCATGTTTATGACCCACTGTACAGGTTTGGTTTGATGTGCCCTCAAACACCCCTAAGATGAACTCAAGTACATTAAAATTGTTAATAGCTAGACAATAAAAATTACTTTTTATAATTACTGTAAATGTTTCCAAAGATAAGTTGCCTGTTTCCTGATTAATTATGATTTGGTACAGTATGTGTTTTCTGATTAAATACTTTTTACAATTATTCTGTGATTGTGAGTTTTTTTATTATGGAGAAATCATTTGTAATAACTGAACATAGTGCATTGTATAGAATAGAATGCCTTTATTGCCATTATATAGATGTACAATGAGACTGGAGAGTGAGATTGGTGATAAGAGGCAGGGCAGGACCTCTCGAGTCTTTACACTGGTGGTGGGAGAGATCACGCACATGGAAAGTTGGATGGGGATTCTGAGCAATCAGGATGAGATGGAGATGGGGTGGATGTGATTTGACCCAATGAAAATCAGAAAGGCAGAATGACAGACCAGCCCATTCCAGCTGCCATAGAGTGAGAGGTAGGATGCACCTTGGACAGGTAACAAGTCTATCGCATGGCTAACACAGTGAAACAATCATCCATTCATGCTCACAGTCAAACCTACATTCAACTTAGAATCACCTGATATACATGTCTTTGGGCTGTGGGAAGAAGCCAGAGCAGCTGGAGAGAACCGCAGGTTCAAAGCAGGAGCCTCTCTCTGTAGCAACAGTGCTAACCAAAGCACCGTGTTGCTGCTCAACCCTTCATGGTCTCAGTGAAGATAGAAAAATGGAGTTTTCCAGCAAATTTTACCCCAAACAAGTAAGCCAGCAAGCTGCCACTTTTAGTCAGTTACTGTACCAGACTTGAACTTTCAGGAACGCTTAAATTGCTCTGTTTTTAGCTGCAACTTACAAAAGCAGATCTAACTTTAACCTGTCAAAATGACATAACTGAACTAACTGATTTATCGAAGATGATTTGATTAAAGTATGAGATTTATTAGTATAGTTCATGTTTGTGGAGAAGTTGGGTGATGCTTAGTTTCAGTGTTTGCTGTCTCACTGGAAGACAACTTTTCTTTTACCCAAAGTTTTAACTATTAGAGGAACATAATGTTGGAGCTGAGATACACTAGATGTAGTAATATCTTCCTTGCTGCATTGAATTTTTCCCTGATAAAACTGCATCCGTGCATGTGCCGAATTACACTGTAGAAGTTCCAGACAGCTTATTCAGTGTGAGTGTGCAGGTACACTATATATGTGTTAATGTATGTGCATTGACCTGGGCTGTGGAGACCTCTAGACAGCTTATTCACAGCAGACAGATAGCAGCAGAACTCTTATCTTGCCTACTTTCTCTGATAGTGTATTGATGGGCCAATCTGCCTCAGACTGCTGAATTCAGGAACAAAGGCACTGATAAGTGCTGTAGGAGAGGACTATGGGGGATTTAAAATAGTAAAATATATAAATAAAGAAAAAGCTGAATTCACTCCCTGCATTTGTGTGTGTAAATGATTGGAAGTATGAAATCATAAAGCTCACCCTTACACTGGATTGTAAGACACGAGTCTGCAGCATAAAGAAACAAATATGATGTATTCAGGTCAGAATGGGCCATGTGCAGTGTGCATCACATAAAACAGGTGGTGGAGGTGAAATGAGGCCTCCGATCATTCACCTTCATCTACAAGACAGCAGAAAGCTTAAGGTGGATATGTGAAGTAAAAGCTGTAAAGCTGTGTTAAATGAAATCTGTTGCAAACTGATGTTTAAAAAATTGTTCCAGGTTCCAATTTCTGAAAATGGCACTAAACTTAAATTAGTGTGGAGGATCAGGCCCACCTCATGTGTAATTACTGTACAAGACAATCCAACAATTCTAACATCATAGTATATATATTGCTTAGGATAAAAATTTTGACAACAGTTCCTAAAAAATACAAGAGGAAGTGCTACAAAAAGTTAAAGTGATCTCCCAGGATTGCTCCATCTATTGTGCACCAGTCTGAAATAAACTCGGTGAAAAGGTGAAATCAATCACGTGTTTCTGGAGAGCAGACCTGAAAGCAGGACAGTGAGGGAGTCAAAATAAACAAAACAAATAAAGTTTTAATGATGGAACCAAAAAATCAAGAAATACAACAGCTAAAAATGCAAAACAAGAATAAAAAATCAGGGCAATCAACAAAGGGTAGGCAAACAGAAAAAATGATGAGGACTAAGGGAAAGAAAGGACTCCATATACATAGGCTGGATGGCTGGAAATGAGACACATGTGGGAACAGTCTAAAACAGGTAAACCAACTGGGTGCAGCGCAAATGATCATAAAGGAGGGAAAGAAAAAGTAAAACCACAACACTGAGGAAACAAAGTTAAGTTACCCATTAAACAAGTTATAAAACAAAAACACTGAACCTCCTGACTGAACACAAAGGCAGTGATATGGGAATACGCAAGGGAGGGGATTAAATTAACACCATGACAAAAGCCAGGTTGTTATTTCATCTGTGTAAATTGCGATAGCTTTGATCTCTGAACTATTCACCAAGAACTACGTCCAGGTCCAAACCTGAAAGTGCTCAATAATTTGCTGCAAATCTAGTGAAAACTCCCATCAGCTTCACATGGACCTGGTGTAAAAGCCTTGAGTAAGTAAATGCTAGCATGCTGACAGTTTAGCTGCATGCTAGCGCTGTCTCTGTGGCAATAAGCTGACTTAGCTAATGCATTCCTGTCACTCAGTATAAAACAGAGTTGCAGAGGTTTTGGTTTCACAAATGGAGCCAGTTTTCAAGATGCTATGAAAGAATTTTATCCAGGGAAGTCATTTCAACAAATTACAGGACAGGTGGTGATGCTGGAGCTACTTGGATCACAGCACAGTCTAAATGGTTACAGTAGCCATACACACATTGGTGGCATACAGGAGTCATACATAAGGCAATGTCTGCGTTCATGAATTTTGTGCGATAGCAGGTTGATGTGAAACTTGCTGCTTTACTTGTGTGGCTGTCTGACAGTCTTTTAATGCCTCCTGAAAATATCTTTTTCACAGAAGAGATTTTGGCTTGGAAGGAACAGCTCAGGTGTAACATTAAGAATGGCTGCTTTCCAATTTACACGAGCTACTTCCAGGATCCTTATATTGTGCAGTGTAGCTGACTGTAATGGTTCTGTGGAACTGAGCCACTGTTCTTCTCCTCTCTTCTTTTTTGGATATGGCAAGTCAGCATGGCTTCTGTGATTATTATGATTTTGCATTGCAAGTGTCAAGTGGTAAATGGTGTAGTGGTATTTTGGCATGTGAAAGCAGCAAACTGGATAGTGGGATCTAACAGCTATAGAAGTCTACACACACTCATCATGGGCATGGACATCAGGGTAGATCTGGGCTTTTCAGGATTTCTTTGAACTGTTCTTCTTCCAGGGTGGAGTGACCCTAGCATCTATCTTTAATGACTTTAATAAAAACAACAATAGTGTGCAAAATTTTTATTTTGGATTTTCTCTCATCCACACAGGGTCAAAAGTATACTTACAGACTCAAACATACACATACACAATGGCCACTAATATTTGGCTGAATGTCCCTTAATAGGTTGCACCTCAGATGGATGTTACAGTTCATTTAAACTGGTTTTGTTTCATGGCACAGAACTGGCTTTTAAATTTTCAGTGAATTCACTTCAGTTTTTTAATATAGCACCAAATCGCAACAAATAGTCACCTAAAGGCGCATTATATTGTACGGTAAAGAGCCTGCAATAGTTGCAGAGAAAACCCAGCAATCAGATGACCTCTTATGAAGAAGCACTTCGTGTCAGTGGGAAGAAAAAACTCCCTTTTAACAGGAAGAAACCTCAGGCAAAACCAGGCTCAGGGAGGGGCACCCATCTACTGTGACCAGTTGGGAGTGAGGGGAAGGAAGACAGGAGAAAAGACATGCTGTGTGCCTACAGCTTCCAGTCTTGAACCTTAGTGGCTTCCGTGTTGCTCCTCAACATCATAACCAAAGTCATCCTCTCACCTGAGGGTGACAGTTTGGGTCTTCTTCCAGTCCGGGGAAAAGTGGTGACAGATCCATATAACTTGTACTTATGTACAGTTGTTTGAAATGATGATCTTGGAATCTGCAGTTGCCTAGAAACAGGTCCAAGAGACCGTCCTAACCTGTGTAAATGTCTTCCACTGACTTCCATTGTTCTGACAGTTGGTCGGTCCAATGAGTGAAGCCAAATTAATTTATGCAGGCAGAGGGAAACAATCAGTTGTCAATTATGATCAGAAATGAGAAGTTATTAGGCTCTGGCCTTGTCAAGTTAAAAGAAATCATAGAACGTTCAGCACCACTTATTGAACGATTTAAGTGAGCATTTGCATGTATTTGTGCCTCTGTGGATACTTTTGACCCTGTGTGGATTTGAGAAAATCCAAAATAAATTCAAATTTGTGCACCAAATTCTTCCTTTTTAAAGATGTATGTTGTACAATCAACAGTTACTATGACATTCATGCCCATAATGAGTGTACTGTATGTGAACTTCGGACCACAACTGTAAAAGCCTGAATTCTGCTTTCTGGGTCCATTAAATAATTTATTCAGTTATTCCAAATGACTGTGTTCTTGAATTATCTCATTTGGCTCAACTTCCAGCAGTAGAATTAAAGAAGTAGCTTTTTCCCTTGTCATGAATCCAATATACATTACTGAAAAGTGAATTATCGCATTTATATGCAAGTCGTGTTGAAGTTTGAGAAAGTTTTCGTATTAAAACATTGGTCCATTAAAAGTTACCCCCCTCCATCCACTGCGGTAATTCTGCTTGATGGAGTTGAAAACTTTCTTGCTCGACCTTGGTCTCCTTTCAGATTCAATCTGAGTTCTCAGTAATGTGTGTGTGTGTGTGTGTATATTCTGCATGTGCTTTTATGTGTGTCTCTTTTTATTTGCACATGCAGCTGCCTGTATATGTGTTCTTATGTCATGCATATATGTGTATATATGTCTATTTACATCTGTGCATGTGCGAGTGCAATAATTCTCCGACATCTTATGATTAATTTATATCTTACCTGCCTTTTTACTGAATTACTCTGCGGGCCCTTTGGGGTTTGTGCTGCACGCAATGCTGCAAATAACAGCTCAAATGAAAAAATGCAAATGATCAGGCGAGATCCCGCACCGAATCCATAGGGACCCCTTAGACACACACAATACACACATACACACAAACTATTTCATTCACTTGCTCTCTCTTTCCCTCTCTCTCCCTGTCTCCTAACCCTCTCTCAACTCCCCCCCCCCCCACACACACCCACACACACTCTTTTTCCCTCCACCCCCCTATTTTATCCC
>VOQJ01033075.1:3930-31291 GCA_015052665.1 Apistogramma diplotaenia | reverse complement strand
AAAATCGATAAATATGTTACACTCCATTTGACACGATCAATTTATGCACTCAGGTTTGGACTCCAAATCCCCAATTTGTGCGAAGAGGCAAAAGTGTTATTCTGCATACCACTGCTTATAAATTAAGCTTACATAATCAAAATAACTTTCAAGCAATATCTTGCAAGCCAAAACACACACACAATAGCGGCAGTCGAGCTTGCATATGAATGACTTATTAACAACTTTGTACTATACATAATGCAGTTTGCAGTATTGACAAATGAAACAGCTCATTAGATCTGAAATACAGTGAGAAGCAGTTTGAACGATGAGACAAGCTCAGCTTTAACAAAGTAGGTGGGAAAAAATCTGCCTCACATGAAGAGGGTGAGAGCCCTTTTCTACATTAATATAAAATGTCTAATATGTGTAAATATATTTTAATGTAAAAGAAGCAGACTGCAAAAGTTGATGGCCAGTGTTGCAATTATCAGCCTTGAAAAAAAATTGTTTTCTTTATGCATCAGCTGCAGAAATTTCAAAACAGCTTGGTGGACAAAGAATTTTGATTACATTCTTGTCAGAGCTACTTTACACTGCAGTTCGGCATTTATAATTTACCACAAACTCATCCTTTACACTTCCTGATTCCGTTTAGGTAGCTGGCATTTGAAACAATTAACCAATTAATCACGTAATGGACAGGAAATTAACTGCCAACACAACTGATCACTTTGACATAAAAGATGGATGTCACTGACTGGTTAGTGAAATCCCTTTGCGGGGCCTCGAGCAGAGTGTTTTTTTTTCTTTTGTGTTTTTGCATCTGAGTGAGAAACCAAGGACACTGCACGCTCACTACACACACACTCATCTTCTACAATTTTACCCTGCAGTGAGTGTAAACATGATGTGTGAGCCAAATAACACACACACACACACACTTTGTCACCCGACCGCGATGAATGAATGAGTACAATACTATTTTCTCATCTGACTGTTATCTGTGAGCTTACCATCGAGTTACATTTTTTGCTTGAATTCATAATTTTTCTACTTCATCAGGTCAACGAGATGTAGGCAATAGTGGCTTTCTGAAGTTGACCAAACAGCTGTGTGAATAGCGTATCATCTGACTGTATATGTGTGTGTGTGTGCTTATTCAGCTGTTGTTTTCAGGCACAAACAGCGCTACGACACGTGGACACCAAGTGGCTGACCACAGGAACAAAAAGAGGAGAGGGGCCATGAGGAAATGAGAAGGAGGAAGATAAGAGAGATAAAGATGGGGGGAGTGGAAGTAGAGTAGATGAAACAGAGGTTGTGAAATGAAACAACATGTTAATACAAGAAAGGAAAGGAAAGGAAAGGAAAGGAAAGGAAAGGAAAGGAAAGGAAAGGAAAGGAAAGGAAAGGAAAGGAAAGGAAAGGAAAGGAAAGGAAAGGAAAGGAAAGGAAAGGAAAGGAAAGGAAAGGATTATTAAAAAAGTAACAAACAAAGACTGAGATGTGGTGAAAAGGTTGGCAGGTAAATGAAGAAAGCTAAAGGGAAGAAGCCGAGGAGACTCTGAGACTGAGATGAAGGGAGATCTGCCTGCTTTCCTCTGAAGGCTTACATCATGCTGGTCAGTGTTACATAAGAGCCCTGCCTCTGTCTGTCTCACCATCATCGCATACACACTGTCATTATCGAGTCTGCGTTTACACTCACGTTTCCTCTTTCCATATCAGTCTGCTCAGCCTACCACAGGTCCCAGAAAATGGGGGCTTACAGGTTGGTGACCAATTCGAGACTTCCTTGTTAAGAGAGACTGTTATAACAGTCACAGTTTTGAGTCAACAGTTGGGTAACAGCGCAAGTGTGGTTTATTTTGTTTCAAAGGGTAAAGTTAGCTTGTGATTAGGTGATATTTTTTAAGCTGAACAGGTGTAAAACATGAAGAGCACTAGAAAACCATTTCAATAATTACATGTTCCATTAATGTGACTGCGACGCTCATGATGATGCAGACGTGAGATTATTTCTGAGTTTTCACTTCCAACAGCAGCGTTTCCTGCGGCAGTTGTTCCACGTTTGTGGTTGTGAGAACATGAATGGACTCTCTTTGATTATGAAACCGTCATCTGAGAAAACATGTTTGATGTTACTTCCTACTTTCCCCCAGAAGGTGAACTTTTCTCAACTTATCATTAAAAAAACAGCTTCCTGAACAGATTCCTGGCCCCCTTTTAAAAATCACTTTAAAATCAGCTGAAATTTAAGATCAAATTTGTAATATGGAAAAAATTATTAATATCATCTTTCTGGGTACTGGTTTAAACCACAAAGAATAATTGCGTGAATAATTCTGCTGGCTTGGCTGCTAGCGAGGTCTTTTTCTGCATCATCATCATCATCATCCTACAGGCGTTTTTCCTGTGAAGTCCCTAAAATGACTCCAATCAAGCCTCGGGGACTTTGGGATTCTATTTTAACATATAAATATATGATAGAATATAAATTGCAGTTGTAAGGTTAGCTAAAGCACCTCACGAGCCAACTGTTTGTGCTTTGCCCTTCTAAAAACTGAGAAAAAGGGTTGCTTAAAGTCAAGCGTAAATAAATAAAAGAACCAGGCAAATGTTACCACATTTTACCGTCATATTTTCAGCTGATTTCAGTCCACTTATGCTCCCTGGTTTAGGCAGACAACTATTCAGCAGCATATATGAACAAGGTTAACTGTTGGTTTTATTCAAAACAGTAACATCTTTTGCTGGACATTCTTGCTGTGAGGTGACTAAAAACATCTAAGATCTATTCAAACTGATCCATTGACTGTTGTTTTGTAATTACTTTGGACATATCTTCACTTTTTATGTTTGTAAATTAATATTTAAGACATTTGAAACCTTTTTAATGACTAACGAGACCAAACCTGGATTAGTGTGTGGCTTTGGCATCGATTGTCAATGAGCTGTTCATCGTGATTCAGCTAGCTAATGTCTTTTCTCGCCATCAACCATTTTTCATAAATGCTAACAGTCTGGCTTTAGGGATTAAACGTCTGTCTGACGGCAGCACTGCCATCTTGACAACCACTGAGTGGAACTGTCACAGGAGGATAGATTCTAATGACTTTGGTAATAGCCAGACTTTCCCTGCAGCTCCACCAGCAGTTAGTTTTGACTGTTTGATTGCTGTTTGTAATTACTTTGGGGATCCCCTGTCTTTTCCTCTTATTTGTAAATGTATATTTTAGACCTTTCAAGGACAAACACCCTGAATCAAAAGCAACTGGATTGTTACGGTTTGCCAAACACGAGCAAAACAGCGCAACAAGCACATTTATTACCATTTTGTTATTATTATTATTATTATTATGCAGGGAGTAAACCAAAGAATATCCTCACCCTGATCCTTGATCTGCCTGATCTGTTTCACCGTCTCCTTGAGGATGGCACATTTGTCCGGCTTGACGTTGAGGTCGTCCATGTCGTTGATGTTGGCAAAGATCAGCTCTGCCAGTTCCTCGATGTATTTGTTCTCCTGCTCGCGGTTTCTCCTCTCAGTGCTCCTCTTAGGGCTGGAGAGCAGGAAAGGAAACAAAGACATTACTGAAGAAAAGTCCAAACCATGATCATTGACTTGGTAGTATGTTGTATGGTGTTACAGCTACAGCTGCGCTGTGCAGTGATCTTACATTAGGGCGTTAAAAATTTTTCAAAAGTCAGACAAAGAGATAAAATTAACTTCACAATCTCTGCCATAACATCAATGTGTCCTCATTATATCCTTGGTGCACATCGCCATTACAACAGTTTATACAGTCAACTGTTGTCTGCAAAAATGCTGATATAGCATTTTCCCATATTGACCTAAATTAATCACTCCCTTTTCTTCTTAATGAGCTGTAAACTGTGATGTCATTTATAACTACTTGTTTATTTATTTAATAATGTGCCAAAAATTTAACCAACCAATACATACCCATAAAATGAGTATATTTAGAATTAATAAGTGAGTACACTGTAATGATGTAACCAGGCTTTAGTTATGAGCAATTGCTATTGCAAGGAGGCTTAATGTGTAACGGTGTAGTCCTAAGATAAAGGATTTACCTGGGCCCTAGGAGGTCTGATTGACAGTCCTTCCTCTTCATAGAGTCCCCCCCTCTGGGGGGCTCTGGGGTGTCCCCCCTCCCACTACTCATCTTCAGCAGATATCAGCACCTAGAGGGAGAAAAGCAAACTGCCAGTAAGAGAGAGTGTGCCCTCCATATGATGTGACACGTTACAAGCGTATGACACGGTGCAGTTTGAGTCGCCTGCCTGAACTGACTTGCTGGCTTCACTCCACTTAAAACACCATAAAATAAAACACAAGTTACATGTTTTGGCATAAACAACTATGGCGCATAAAGGTACAACAGCATAACCACAGACCAGTTTGAGAGGCGTTGCCTGTCATAATATTTACATTCTAGCAGTAAGAGCACAAGCCCATAAAAAAACGATGTAGTTCTTTGGAAATTTACACATCAATAGTTTATTGTCAATCTCAATAAACTAACAGATAATCCAGATGCACCGGATCAAAGTGGGACAGCTGCAGCTGAGCACCGTGGACATAAATCCACAGTGAAAAGTGCTCTTCTTACTCCTTCGTGAACCTTCCTGCATTATTTACAGACAAGAGTTAATGTGCTGAAGATGTACATAAACTGCTTTTTGTATAATGAGGGAGTGTGTTCGTGACTCCTGAACAAAATGTACTATTATAAAGTGCCCACAGGCAATATGTGGGAGGCCCAGTGGGAATACAGTAGGTGTCAATAATTACTTCAGTTAGAGGCAGCTAATTCATGTAGGCATTAACAATGTTCTTACGTGAACATTACTGGTGTTTGAGCTGAAGGTTTTCGGTCGCAGTCGTAATGATGACAGCCAAATTATTTTAGGAATATTCTCGTCGTCGTGAAAGAATTGGGTAAGAGCGAAAAGAAGAAAAGTATAGACAGGTGGAAAGACATTTACACAGTTCTTGGCAGGGAAAGTTACACCATATGGTCACCTCATGTGGCTAGGCCTACAAAACACTGCTTACAAAACCCTTGTTAGTCTAACACGGTCGACTCTCTGTTTTTCTCCCTGAGTTTTAGCAGATTGTTAAATTACTCCGAGCGCAGATGTGCGATATGTCAGCAGTCTGACTTCTGTCTTTTCAGAAATAGTTAAAAATGGATTTAGGGCTTTCGAAACATTGTCATGCCTCTTTTTGTTAACGTGACACACGATTGGAGTTGAAGTAATAAAAAGAGCAAACTGATTACAAATTGACAGAATGAGTGTGACAGACATCTGTTAAAGTTACCAGTCATTTCCAGATGAGGCAGAGTCTCACAGTTACAAACGGGAGTAGAGGCAGTGTCTGTTAGGACAGTAGGCCTTTAAGGCCTTTCAACAGGCCAGCCCATCACCTGACTATTACATAACGGCCAGTCAGTGGGCCTGACACTGTGCAGATGAAGGCAGGACAGAGGGATAAAGGAAAGAAAAACAACAGGGGGGGAAATGGAGAGTAAAGGGAGAAGAGAGAAACTTATAAGGAAAGAAATATGTATGGCCCCACAGAAACGTTTTCTCACAGACGTCAAGCTGGCAAGTGCAAATGTTGCAAAACAAGTGCAAGTGGATGGGGTAACATAAAACAGGAGGAGGAGGAGGAGCATCGGCTGTGCTGAATTAGCAGGCCTGAGGAAGGAGTCAAATATGGCCCCGTTACACCATAAGCAGAGAAGAGAGCAGAAAGTGGACAACAATGTGCTTTTTAAAAAAATCAGACTAGTACAGTACAACACAGACTTTCTGCCAAGTGTCTTTGGCTCTGGATGTGGTGATATCTCCTACAATGCAAAGAGAGCCCTTGTTAATGAGCTGCTATCATCACAAGACAGCTCGCTATCAACTTTTCTTGCCATGCGCCAATTTTTCATAAAAGAGAGCATGGCTGGCTTTAGGGATCAAATATCTGACAAGCACAGATTCTAGTGACTTTGGTTATGGCCAGACTTCCCTGCACTCCACCATTGTTTTGTAATAATTGTGGGGATCCCCTGATTTTCCTCTAGTACTACAAGCATACTACACCAAGATAGGGAATATAGCATTATACCTGCTAAACATCTACTATCATTTTTGAGCACGTTATTAGATTTTCATCGAAAAATATTATTTGTATAAATGTGAAGGAAGAAACAATTTACTGTTCCGCATACATACACTGAAAAGTTATTAAAATGGGAAGACGTTACTTTGTTGCAGCTTGCTCCATAAGACCTAATGGCCGGTCACGGTTCCTGACACAAGGCTAAAGTATGATGGCTGCCTCATGAAACAGCAAGTCTCCATCATATACGACAGATTTCAGCACTGAAGATGGGAGAGAAACATCCACTCGTACATTGTAATCAACTTTTCGAACGCCTCCCCATCCACAGGCATTACACTGTGAGCGTGCGTCATGTCGAACAGCCAGTAAGTTAAAATATAGCTTCGACTACTTTGTTAAATGGAGCTCTTTTTGTCAGGCTAGTCATGAGGACACGAAGAGTGGTTCTAACAAAGAAAACAGGATTTGCTGTTCAAATACATTTCATGTTGCCTTTGACTCTGACTGGGGGGTGGTGGGGTGGGGGGGTCGATATCTTTTTGAACAATAAACAGTTAAAGGACGACCTAGTCGCCATTTTGGCTCCTGCTAATTAAGCTCATTAAGGTACTCGGTAAGGTAGTTGCATCTTGGTATTAGCAGCATCTGTGCTCCCTTCCTCAGCACTGTACTGTCGTTCTAGCAGTTTATTTGAAATTAGCTTTGCAAACATTTTTTTTTTCCAACACAAACTGATGTCATGTTGATCAACTCTCCCATGGCATATGCAAATGAACAGAATGTCATTTGATAATACCCACTTCTTTCCTAATAGTGTAATCAGCATCTTAATAAACAAGGAAATTGCAAAGTGTGAGTTAATTACCCGATTGTCAATCATCACTGGAGATACTTAAACTTATTTACTTTAATGTGGATCAGATAACAAAACTAACCTTCCACCCTGGAGCTGAGCAAAGCATCCATTAACTTGCATTAAAGTAGGAAAAAAAACGAAACATCTCACCAAAAGTTAATTAGAGAAAGGTTAGATACATCAAGTGTGACAGCTTTAAAACAAAAGTGTTGTTATCTTCAGTGGTCAGTGAAGTTAACGTCGTCATCATAAGAGAGGTTGATGAAAGCCTCGCTTAAAGATTCAGTCAATCAGAGAAAGGTACACACACACACACACACACACACACACACACACACAAAAGTCACTTTACTCACAGTCCTCACAATCAGTTTAACTTAAATACTTCAATCAATGTCTCAAGTACAAACACACACCCAAATTCACAGGAATGTACATATGAAGAGACATGTGGTATAGAAACACACACACACACACGCACACACACACACACACACACACACGCACACGCACACACACAATGAATTAACACTAATGTAGCCTGTGACAAAAGCCTTTACCCCATTCAGCCCAATACTAATGCAATCAGAGGAGCCAAGAGCTTCGCAAAATGAAGCCATTTAAAAACAATTTGAGAAGCAGAGAAGAGCCAGGGCCAGAGGGTCAAACCAGCCATTAAGAAATTAAAGCCGAGGATTGATCACTGCCTGCTTAAGTGGACCCTGTCTCCAGTAGAACCCATGGCTCCTCAGTTTCTTTGTTTTCGGTTTCTGAGGATGGGGGTTACAGAGGTGAGTGCAGGCTGAGGCTTTCACTTACGTGTTTTTATTATTTAGTTGCCGTGCTTATTTGTCAGTAAGAGGAAACTTACATATTGATTCTGACAAACACTACAGTCATCTGAAAGACTCTGCAGTTTTAACCAAAACTGTAATTAAATCTCTGTGTCTGCAGTCAGATTATGGGTTCAGGAGCATTATCATTTAGTTAACTACAAACTGCCTTTCTAGGGTGTTCAGTTTTCCAGGAACATCCGCGTACTTCCCAGTGTGCAACAAGCTTATGGAGCAGGTAGGTGTCAGATTACAACTGCATGGCAATCAGGTGGGGCGAAAAAGATGAGAAACAGCACACCAGGGTTCCTTTTAGCAATTAGCAAAAATAGCGAGATACCCAGAAAGGTCTGGAAAATGTGTTAATGCTGCAAATTACAGATAATTACCACACTTCAGTGTTCAGTAGGAAATGGATGGAAGTAAGGAGGATGCAACAATCACCATATGCATGACAGACCTACCCTGACCAAATGATAGTTGTCATGGAAGTAAAACACTATGGATTGTTATTAACGTAATGAGTCATCCTCAGGCTTTAGTGTGCAAACCAATTGAGGTTTTCAATGTGCAACAGAAATAAATAAATAAAAACACCAACCACACAGTCTTACACAGTGACTGACAGCACAAAATTAAAACTAATGTGTTTTTGTTTTTTTAGTGGATAGTGAAAAACCTCCATGTTTGTTTATAATGTCCCAACACATTAACAGTGCAAATGTCAGTTTTTATCCCGAGAAATTAGTAGAGTCCATCAATTAATATTCCACACAGCTCGCCGTGGGAGGCTGCTCTATTGAAGCTCCTCCTGCAGATCTTTGTATTTTTGAAAGAGACATTTTATCAAAGGTTTTAGTTACCATTGGTAGTTAATAGGGGTGATTATACTTTTCCCTGATGCTTAGGATTCAGTCGCACCTCTGAAGGAAAATACATTACAGAATTTCTTTTCTTTCCTTTTTCTTGCAGATCAATATAGATTTTTTACTTTTAAACTTCTAAAAATGATATCAATTAAAACAGAATAATTAATGTTTCACAAATGTATTCTATGAAGAGGAGTCAGAAATACAAATGCAGTACAGTCTACTATAATATTTGTACTAAAGACTAGCACTTTGGTACCTTGATTCCCTACCACTAGTGTAGAAACAAAGCACTCAATTATAAAAAATCAGGCTCAATTTAGCCCTGAGACAGCAGTGGGCTCGACAGCGGTAACTGGTGGAAGGGACCCTGCTCGCTTCGGTGTCTGTAAGCTGTTACGGCTGCTGTCTAAAAGCCAGAGAACCCTCCCATTACACACAAACATAAAGTAGATTTAATACCCTGCTGTAGCTGGATTAAGAACACTGGCTTCTCCCACACTAAAAGGCCTGCAACATATGCACAGTGAGTGTTTGTGTATGTGGTTTTCCATGTGTCGGCGTGTCCACGTCAACAAGTCCAATCTCTTTATGTGCATGTCTGCTGTTCAGTGCCACGGTGATGCTGCTCTGAGCAGGTGGCTTTATGGGCGGTGCCTCACGGCCTGCTGCTGGTGACAATATGTATTTTGCATATCTAGATCTACTTCTCTGAATGGCTACAACATTTATTCTAGATTGAGGTTACAACTACTTAGCTACTACATGGCTATTGAAATATTAAAGAGAGGTGTCACAAAGCAAAGGCATTGAAAGACAGAGGTGGATGAACTGGTATGGCTGCTTTTTTTTTCTTCTTTTTTTTTTTGAAGCCCTGAGGCTCGTTAGAGCTGAGTCAGCAAATATTCAAACAATATTAGGACTTTCCAGTGAGCTGTTTAACTGAACTAATACAACTTAAAGAGCACAAACACCAGTTCTCAGTTAGACTACATTTATGTGCCAAAAAGGACAGATTCTGTAACATGGCTCCAGCCATGACACTGCAGTGCTGCTGTGGAGAGCTTTGGTCACAACACACGGACCAACCGGTTCTGTGGGCTACTCTTGTTCATGTTTGTGCTGTTGTTATAGTTTATTGAAACCAAATGTTAAAAATGATAAGAACTGTCTACTGCAGCCACTGTCTATGCTTCTTTATTATCGTTTATTGTATCATCATTGAACTCTGTTGTCGTCATTTATTTTCTTGTTGAAGATGACTTTTTAAGCAGCATTTAATCCAGTCATAACATATGGAAAGAAAAAAAGCACAATATGTATCAAAAAATTAAAAAAATAAGTACTGGGTCGCGGGATAGCATTTGTGCCCCAACTACTTTGGTTTATAGTTTGAGAACCAATGATGTAGCCAGAAATCGATACGATCACACATCAGTGTGGGACCATAAATCTGTCCCACACTGCCCACACATACCTCACCTGGAAGCAAGAAATCCTTTCTGGTCTATCCACAAATTTCCTTCCAAATTGTGATAATGCTTCTCTGTATGTGGCATATGTATATTTCACAAAAATGTCATACTATGCTAAAAAAAAAAAGACTATTTAAGATAAGCTTTTTCATTGCCTGCTTATATCAAGCCTTTCAGCTTAATTGGATCATCCATAGTACGACTAACATTAATACACACATGGATATAGCTAAAGAGCTATTCTACCAATTTAGGTCACAATCCTATCCTACACACCAATCAACGTCCTGTCTGAAGACCAAAGTACTTTATCCAACAGCATCATGTTTATGAGTACAACACGTTCAACTCAATGAATATGATACAATTTGATGGTAAATCACAGTTTTGGGAAGATAAACGACCTCTTACAAAATATTTTAACGAGGGAATCATTTTAAGGGAATCAGGAATCGAAAGATTCTGAAACTTTCTTTGTTTTTTTGTAATTCGTCTTCTTCTTTTAACATAAAAAATCTGTATATCAAAGATTTTAAATCCCAGAGCAGATCCTGCACGTCAAGAAAAACAAGAAAAACACTGTAAAAGGCTTTGAGAGGTTTCTTGGTGCACATTCTGACATCTGCTGCAGCTTTCACACTGTTGGGTCTTTGCCGTGGAAAACCATCATGCACACCCATGTAGTGGATGCATCTATCCTAAAAGTCCGTTTACGTGAACACGCAGGATTTTGTCAGGCAATGACCCAGTTTCAAACTGTGAAAACAAAACTGTTACCCCTCTTGCCATCTGGCCGTCCAGACCTTTTTTTACTGAAGTGTCAGAGTTTCCAAAGACTTCTTGACATTGTTGTGTTGGAATGGAAAGCAAATGCCTTTCTGTGTGCTGAGAGGTGAGTCCCCATAAAAACCAAGCTGTACAAACGGGCTCACTTCAACCAATGCTTCTTTTTTTGTCTAAATAATCACCACCACCACCCCACAACTGTCACAGCTCTGTCACCTTACCTCAGTTATTGTCTTCTTTCTGTCACCTTCTTATTTTTGTGTCATTTTTGGTGTCATCGTTGCATCAACTTGAGAAACATCATGTTCTTCCTAACATAATATATTGTTAGGTCTAATTAGAACTAAAGTTTAATACTTAATCTTCTGCACCCACCTGTCTATATAATTCTCTTACAGTTAAGGAAGCAAAAAAACACAAACTCAGCTTTACTGACAATCCAAGAAAATCAGCAGACTGAAAGATGATCTGAGGCAAGTGCACTGCAGAAACACCAGAGTAACTATTATAGCATCAAAGAGGAGGAACATTAAAAATAAAAACTCTGAATAAACTGTTCACAGATGGCTTATTAGCTGTCTAGATAGCTAGCAGCTGCTCATTACACTGCATGTGCAGCTGAATGTAACGTGAGAGCGTAATCGATTATAGACAGGAATCAATAGTATTGAACATGCCTGCCCGGATACTAACTCAACTCTGAGTACACACACACACACACACACATTCAGGCACACACAAAACCAACATGCTTCCATATGAACAAACAGACAAAAGAGTTTCTGCCATAAACTGAATACTGAGTGAATGTGTTTAGGAAGGACCCCAAAGGAGACCCTTTAAGACGTAGAATCCTCCATCATCTGTGAGAGTCTTGCAGAGACACAGAAGTACAGTAATGTCAGTGACACTTCTCGTTCTCGTTATGCGGTGGACAAATCTGGACTCCTAAATATGATGTCTACATCTTCTCGACTCGAGTTTCTTGTTAGTTCGCAAAACAGGGCCGGCGGTTTGAAATACAGGACATGTCTCAAAACATTTACACATTCTGAAGCAACTGAAAATAAACAGGGACGGTTCAAAGTATGTTTGATTTGGCAATATACTGTAATATAATAGTGCTTTACTTGTGCAGCACATTTCATGCAACGTGTGGAGCATTAAAAAAAATGAGGATGTAAGTTTGACTAAAGAGCAAGCAACTGAAGATAAAGATCACATAGCATACAAAGCAGTGTCTCGGTCATTGGGTAAAATATTGCACAGCTTGGGAGCGTAGCTGAAAATAATGCTGCATCTCCAGTCCAGATTCTCGGTTTGATCTTGGACAGTCAGAAAGCCAGCAGTAGTTGATCTAAGCACAGGTTTCCATGAGGCAGCGGGGAATCTGATGTAGGCTGGTTCTGAGCCTCTGAGCGCTTGTATCGAAGCAGGGTAACTTTTAAAAAAAGAAATCACTTCTAAAAGATACTGGGATCCAGTGCAGAGCTGTCAGGTTTGGAGTGATGTGGTCCCTCTTCTTTGTAAGACATATGCAGAATTTAAAACTAACCTTCCCACTTTAATTCAATTAAAACACCAAAATGACCTGCGCAGAGACAACGTCATCACCTGTGCTGGTACCAAATGCTCAGTTTGATTTAATTGTTACTTCATTTTATTTCCAGTTTCATTTCCAATAAATCCTTTTCTGTAATGAGCAGGACAGCACCAACCTTATATCACATGTGATCATGTGACGTTCACCAGTTAGTTCGTTTAAAAAAAAAAGGCCACACAAAATGAAAGCAAAAAGACGTAGATAAGAGATAGCACAGGAGTTTCACGTTGTTCTCTGTGCCTAGAGGTCAAACTCCACCTTCAGTTCACTGAGTGACTTATCAGCAGAAGCAGCCAGTGTCTGTGTGAAAATTAACATGCAGTCACAGCTCAGCGACCTCAGGAAACACTGTTTTCTTTCCTTTTTATGCACTGTGCTCCTGAAAGCTGCCCTTCAAAGTTTAACCGCCAACTCTGCTTAAGTTAAGTTACCCCACTGAAATATAACGTCCCGGATAAAACATTTTGTAGACAATAATTTGAAATTATTAAGACTGAACTAGCTAAGAATATTAAAAAGTCCTCCCTTTTATATCTTTAACTGCGAGCTTGTCATCGTGAAGCTGCACATTTGCCGAGTGACCTCACAAGCCTGTGATTTTTTTACACAAAGCGACCTGCTGCCTTCTGGGTGAGTTTTACCAACAGTTGTTATTGAAGCACAGAAAACTGAGTAAACAGTTGGCTGGTTAGACCTCAGGTGACAGAGCAGCTTCAGGCCTGCTGACTGTGCACTCTGTGTGTGTGCGTGTGTGTGACCAGTCATTCAAAACCACTCCCATCGCTACACACACACACACACACACACACACACACAGTGTCAAAACCACAACAACAATACATGACAGCTCAAAGTCCGAGTCTGACTAAGAAAGCCACACCTACTGCGAGCATCACAACTCATCGCTGTTTGCTAATAAACAAACACAGGGTTAATGTATGTAATGTATGTTTTTGTCGTTAATATTAAATAAGTATTAGTTCAGATATCTCGAATCAAAACATGAGTTGGCAGGTACTTTAAAACTGGGCATTAATTAATTAATTAATGTTAAGAAGTAGTTAAAGGTTGTTTAATAATCAGTGAAATAGTGTCATCAACTGAGAAACATGCAGAAAAATAAAGGAGAGTTTTCTTCCTGAATATAAGGTCTCAGCCAGCCTTACAGACGCTGCCTTGTAATCTATTGTCAGCATTAGACAGAATGAAGCAGCGTTGTGTGAGCGTTGCTTACCTTTGCTTTGGTTAAAGCGGTCCATAACAGGTCCAGAGCCGGCTAAACATCCCATGCCGGCCGGGCAAACACACTGATTATCACAGTGTATACACACACACACATATGCGCACACACACACACACACACACACAACTAGTCACACGCACACATGCAGCACAAGCATATACTCGTTTTGTATTTCCCCTCTCTTCTCTGTGAGATTATTCCTGCGTGTATGTGTATGTGTGTGTGTGTGTGTGTGTCATCTGCCTCTAATGACAGCTGACAAACTACATGCCACAAATCCTCTCTCTCCCTCTCTTGCTCTCGCTCTCTCCCTCCCCCTTGCTCTCTTTCGTTTTCCCCTCCCCCCCATCACGTAGACACACACACACATGCACACTCCTCCCTGTCTCCTCCCACAACACGGACACACACTCCTCCCTCCTCTCACTCACAATCTTTCTAGGTACTGGATGATTTACATGGACCTACTGTTCTGTAATTATGGAGCATTTAATCATTACAGTCTATTACTTCTTTTTTTTTTAAATAGACAAAGAATAAAATGCATTACTTTATTAATTAGTTAACATCACTTTCAGAAACGTAAACTGCTCATGTGCTTATGTTCAAAAAACTGTAAAAGACCTGCAAATATTAAGCAAAAATGAGGAATTTCAGTGCTGTTAGAATGAGAAATACTGCATGTCTTACTAATCTAACACGGTCCTATACACTGTTTGTCCAAATTAAAGAGGGCGCCTGAATATTTTCCCCAATTTTTGGTGAAGAACAAAAAAAATAGGATTTTTTTCATAGCAGAACAATTTCTACTTTTCAAACTTTCAGAACGGAAGTAAAAAGAAACATTGAAGCCAGTGAGTGACACAGAAAGACTATTACATTCAGCACTTGCATAATAAGCATTGTCCCTGCTTAGATAATAAGCCCTACATGAAGAGAGATGGCAAACACACACACATGCACACACACATGTGCACACACACTAACTAACACACACACACACACACACCGTGAAATGAGTCACAGAAAAAAAGAGACAAACACACACTGAAAGGTAATTTTAAATGACTAAAGCTCTAGAGCTTTACACACACACACACACACACACACACACTTGGGTACCACATATTCGCACAAAAAGCTGACAGCTGAACTGTCTCCCTCACTTTAAACACACATCTTTCTCTGTTTTCACTTTCCGTGTTCTTATGTCTGGATATCCCTGTTTTGCTTTATGAGTTGTTGCAGTTTCAGGGAGCCAGTTTCTATGCACTGCTGTAAATAAAGTCTGTCAGTGTTTCATGTTTTAAGTTTTCATGAGTCCAGGTGAAGGGCCTAATTATCTTTTCTTAGAGCTTTAAGTAAAAATTCTCCGTGGCAGAATGGTGGGTGCTGTGAAACTGAAAATTATGTTTTTTTTCTTCATTTGCTACTCTGCAAGTTGCCCCGTTAGGAGGCGATTCTAGTCTGACACACACAACTGCAGACACCGTGGATGAGTAGTCCTGTTATAGTACTATGAAGTCTGCTAGTACTCTTAAGTCTGCTTGAAGGACGCATGCGTAGTTAAAGCACTGTATTGAAGAGTCTCCTTGGAAGAACCTGCACAGTCACGAAAAGCTGCCAGGCACAGAGCAGCCTGCACAGACACTTGGGCTCACCGTCTGATTGGTCAGACACAGACACTATAACACGCCTCTTAAACCAAACATTGTACTTTAAAAGCCATGAAAGTCTCTAAACAGCTTCTAAGTCCATCTGAAATCCATTACAGACACACTTACTGAGCAATGACCTTTGAACTATTCTGCAAATTAACTTTTCTGGGTCATGTCACTAATATTTGGGCAATTTTTGGCTTATAGAAAATCAAACTAGAGGTGCAGATATGCTGGTCTAACACTGGCACAATATCAGCACTGCTGACTAATTTCAGTATATTGGCAAGAACATTTTCAATAATAGCACAGCAATTTTGAGTTGGATAAATGATGAAAATAGTTTAATGTAGAGGAAAGGTCAGGTCACTTGTGTTTTAACACGGAGATTTACTTCCCCTGGCACAAAAACAAGCCCTAACAAAATAAAACTCCATATTATACAGTCTGTATACTTCCAGTTTGCCTGTCAGGCCAATATATTGTTCTTTAAAACTGGTATTGGACTCCTTTGCATCCCTAAAAAAAACAATACCTTATCTGACTAAAAACCTATTTGTCTAAATCCCATTTAATAGTGAATAATATCTCAAAAGAGCAAAACAAACCACTATCTTAATTGAAAGATTCCCCTTACCTGATCTGCAAAGCATCATGGGTCAACATCCACAAAGATATGGCAACATCATTCAGTTATCTCTGTAAGACACATCAAACAAGAACCAAGATAAATATTAGGTTTGTTTTGAACAGTCTGGGCCGATACACATTTATAAAGTAACAATTTGACTCATAGCTGATGCCAGAATCTACACAACCTTTTGGCGATGTCTTTACTTGTCTTGTTTTTGTGGGTTAAACAAAAAAATCATAATTATGGAAACATAATAACAGTTTAAACCTCTTTCAATATTTTATTACTATGTCTCTGAAGGAGCACAACTCTAATCTTACAAAATTTTGAAACTGGATCCCAGATTTAAGGACCATAAAATTATCTAAGTAATTAAATTTGTTTCACAGATAAAAATTACAAAGTGCTTCACAATAAAAGACGAAAAAATAAAAGTATAACATATAACAATATAAAGCAATTGAATACAGCATAAAGAATGAGTCAAAATTTATGCAATTTACACGTTATCTTGTTTGCAAATAAGCAGGTGACCAGGCCGATACGGACATGTGCCTAATGAGTCGCTGCATCTATGATAGAAATCTTAGGACAAACCTGAAAGTGCACAAACTGAAAGAAACAGACTGCACAAAATGGCCAAAAATCAATGCAACAGAAGTTGAGGTGCCCTAACCTTTTATCCCTAATATGGATAAAGTTCTCAAACACTGTATTGTTCTTATTACGCAAATTAATATACATGAATGTGAAAATACAAACAGAAATGTATCTTTCAAACTGAACGTTCTAAAAATCCAGGCTGCGTAAAGCAATGTCGACCTGGTGACATCATTGTTTATTTTCTGGAAGAGCACAAACATTTTTACAGGCTGAGAACTTTCCCAAACTAGCAAATATGAAAAAAAAATGGTGAAACCTCCTTGTGACTACTGAGTGAACTTTGTTAGACAGCACAGTCAATCACTCAAGTGAATGAGTAATTATCAGTTCCCACTTAAGTAAAACACATCACTTCACTTCACCGTGGGAGTCAGCCCTTCATGAGGTACATGCAGGCCACACCTAGATCCAATGAGCAAGAGTGTGTGCTTGCTAAATATGCAGCTGGCTTTTACAGTGTAAAATCATTCAGGAGAATTTAACCTTAATCGTCACCCACACGTTATGCTGGAAATCTCACTCCTGCCCACAATAACAAGGAAACCTGCGGCTTTTCCCAGACAATGACCCTGCCTGGGAGGAAGATTCTGAGAGCTCTGAGGCCTTTTTCACACCGTGAGGTTGACCTGGAACAGTATGGTGCTGGTCCAGGTTCACCGAGTTCCCACTGGCTTTGGTTCATATTCAAAAAAACATCCTATTTTATGAAACAACTGGTCTCCTTTTATTTGAACAGCTGAAGTGTGATGGAAATCTACTTAAATCCCTCCCTACCGATCAGACATTTAAGATGCATTTTACAGCATGTCCTTTCATCTTGTGTGTGTGTGTGTGTGTGTGTGTGTGTGTGTGTGTGTGTGTGTGTGTGTGTGTGTGTGTGTGTGTGTAAAGTCCAAAGTCTAGGTCACCCGTCCTACTGCTATTCAAAGACAGAAAGAGCCTGCTTGCTTGTTGGATTTCAGTCACCATCTCTTGCTTATATATTCTGTAATCTAGTAAAAACTCATTTTTTCAGGAACTATGACACATCACATGTGTAGCATCACATGCTCCTTCTCTTCCACCACAGTGTAAAAAAGGGATGGCATTTTAAAGGAAAAGTCCACATTATGTGTTTGAGATTCAGTGACCTGTTACCCCCTCATGCCCTGAAGATGGGAGATATATTGAAGTGACCAGTTCCACTGTAATAACAGAACAGAACCGCAGACTGTAGAAGTCATGTTTCCCAAAACCTGTTGAGAAGAAATGTTACTGTGCCATTGTTTATTGACACTTCTGAGATAATGCTTTATCTGTGAAAACAAAAATGTCAGTAATACAGTAGTAAATGCTATTTTTGGCTACCAACACCAGCCTTCTAGCCAGCGGTTGATCGGTTGGCGTTGCGGCTTGCTGAGCCGCCGATGCGCCGGGCTGAGGATTTCACCGGCTCAGTGGTTAGCATTAGCATGCTAATGCTAACATCCCGCTCGCACACGCCGTGCTGAAAATTTTTTCTGGCTAGAAGCCTGAACACTGATGAATTTATGTTTAAACAAAGTCACCATTCAATGCAGGAAGCTGAAACTTGTTTTGCTTAGAGACATAAGGTAAAGTACCCGACAAAAAATATGGCACAAGACAGGAATTAAAGTTTAAGTGCACAGGGATGCACTGATTATTATTAAAAAGCTAGATTCTTATTGGTGACAACAATATTCAAGCCTGCGTTTACTACAGCATGAATTAGCAGCAGTGCACTGGTTGCTAGCAGGAGCGCTAATATAGCTAACAGAAAAGAATCAGCAGTTTGGAGGCCTTTCACACCTGCAACACCAACAGTTCTTTGTATGTTTGTAGACTTTTTTTTTTTTTTTTTTACTAAAAGCCAAACTGTGGCCACTCCTGTAATGTTCAGTCTAATATTTGTAATATTTTTTTATTGCACGCACATTAACATAACGTATTTTGTCAACTTGATGAATATTATTTCACCTCAGCTGCTTCTTGTGAGTTCCACTAAACATGCGCGTCCATGTGCATCTGTGTTTGTGTGGACTGTAGGTGCACTCATAGTGAGACCGAGAGCAGCAAAAGGAGAAACTAGTGTGAAATGAAAGCAGTGGGCAGTGAAGACTAAATCTGAGCTGAAATGAAAGTAGTACAAAAAAATAAAATAAAATTGCATCTTCATGCTCAACTGAAATGACGAGAAGTATGTTTAGAGGAGTTAACACTACCGACTTCAAGCATGGTGGTGGTACCATCATGCTCTGGGGCTGTTTTGCAGACTGTGGTGCTGGTACAATGGATGCAATATTAAAGAAGGACTACTTTCAAATACATACATACTCTTCTTAGTCCTGTTTGTCATTTATTACTTGACTTAATAAGCCTGTTACTTTTTGTTTTACAAAGTCTGGAAAGCAAAGTCAAGTCCCAATTGTTTCCTCATAGTAAGGCATACAGGTCAGTCGTCTAACTAGTATCAGACTGGAACTCAGTATCAGCAGACACTCAATTCCACTTTCAGTGTTTTAACAGAAATGGATGGACAGAGTTGACCAGACGACTTCAGCATAACTGCGTCAACCAGTTTCAAAAAGCGATGCTGGTGCTCATAATGTAGCATGTTGGAGTGTTAAAGTTTATCAAGTTGAACTACAGTGGAACAGTGGTAACGCGTGCCTGTGGAGTGTGCTGAGTTACTGCAATCAAGAACAACAAATGAAAAATACGAAAAAGAAGAAGTTAGTTTTTTGGTCAGTGGCCAAATCCAAAACATCTGCTGGCTCTTCCCCCTGATTTCTGTTACTTAGTATATATGTGTGTGTGTGTGTGTGTGTGTGTGTGTGTGTGTGTGTGTGTGTGTGTGTATGTGCGGCAGCAGCCTTCTCAGTCAGTTGGACAGCACACTCAAACCACACAGCACTTCAGCATGCACCTGCCACCGCTGAGATAGCCGTGCATATGTGTGCATTTGTCAGTTTGTGTGTGCATCAGAGTGTGTCAGTGTGTAGGAGGGATGGACAGCTGATCTCTACCCAACTCCTTTGTGAATTGCACAAGCACACATGCAAGCACAAATGTTCTTCCTGCACACACACACACAGTGACAGAGAAATCCTGCGGCTGTCATCCAGCTCAGTTTGTGCACTGGAAACTTACTCAGGGCAGTTAAAGAGTTTTTATCAAAAATATTCCCAGAAAAACTGACTTTATTTCCCCCTTTGGATCTCCAGTTTTCCCAAGACTTGATCAAGAACTATGAACCAAGACAATAAGATGCACACTGAAGCGCCAGCAAAATACAGTGGTGTTGCATTAACCACTGTTTTTTCTCAAAGGAAAGAAAATGCAAATAATTTCTAGAGGCTGTTTTAGAAAATAAACAATGAGCCCCAAAGTGGCTTGAACTTTGCTTTCAGCAGAAACAAAGACACCTCTGCACCTACAGAACCATGGTGATTGCGTTAAGACCTAACTTTGTAGTTAGCAATGGAGACTTTCACTGTTAATTATTTGCATAATAGATAATTGTGGTAACCAAGCACACACACACACACACACACACTCACAGTGTCTGTTAGACAGAGAGAGGGAAGAGTGCGAGGGAGCCACAGAAAGTCAATGAGAGCCACACAGAGAGACGGCCTACTTCCTGACTGTGATTAATTTCTGTTACTAGGCAGCTCTATGGTAACACAGACATCCACAGCTACACTGAGCTCAGAGCTGGTTTACAGTATACAACCACATAACAGAAGTTAGCCACATAGTCTTGTAATCCTGGCCAGAATTGCAAAAAAATACAAATCACATATCTCAGCACGCTGTGGTCTTTCAAAACATCTGCAAAACCATGCAATTTGCAATGTTCATGGTAATGCATTACATTTCTGGTGAAATTCAGCCCATGTCTATTTACTTTATGTGCACATGCGACAAATTAGTGAATATGAATAAGAGCATCCTTTGTCGTTCTGGGAGGTCATCATGAAATTAGAAAGACTTGTGGTTTTAATTAGAATAAACTGTTCATCTGAAGTTGGTACAAAGATCACACTTGAGCCAGACATGACTGAAATGTCAACAGTTTTTCAAAAGCAGCTCTGTGATTTTTAACCCCATCATTTATCCTCAATTGATCGTAGCATGCACTCTCAGCTACAGAAATAAAAACACAAGAACCAAGCCGCGCTGACCTTTCCTTGATTGCATATGGACAAAGAAGAATGTGTCTACTGACCAAAGTTTTTGATTTTTTTCCTAAATTTGATAACTTGCGATTATGCGACAATGAGTTGTCTCCAGCATTTTCTTCTGAAAATATGATCAAAGTAGCAAATGGGTATCAAAATGGACCTAATTAAGCTATAATGTGCATTTTGGCTACAGTGCTGCTTAGCCTCTTTACTGTCATCTTAGCAGCAATGCTCTGCCACCAAAAGGCCGTGATGAACACCGCAATTAGCTCTGGCCATGGCTTGCGTTTGTTCTGCAAAAGCCTGTTATGCTATTAGCTTGTATTATCCAGCTGGAAGCCTGTGGAGTCTCTCTCTCCCTAACTCAGCTCTGCTGTCATAGTGCTGGAGAATTACAGCCGCCATCAGCTCCAGCTAACCAAATTAGCACTTGTTATGCAACCTGCTACACTTGGCTCACAGGTCTACTGCTTCAACCCTGCACAGCGTTCCATATGGTTTGCACATAGGAAGGCTCTGCAGACTGCTGCACAGCTGAGTAGCCACATGTTGGTTTTATTGCTTTTTTAAGCCCTTTAATGTGGGATTTTTCTTATATGTAGAAGTTCACTGTAAAACTACCACTGCAACGCAACAGCGGCTGAGTTCAAAGGCAGAAACTCAAATCAAGTGAGGCTGCATGTTGTGATATCACAGCCAGCTGCAGTCTTCAGTGTTTATATTAGCTGAAAAAAAATACCTTGAAATGTATCTGCCAGTAGAAGGTGTCTTGATATTTATTTTTAACATTTACTAAACAGAGTAGAGCCTTAGAGTACTCAGATTAATTTTTAGCTGCAAAGAGAAGTATAATGCTTTTTTTTTTTTTTCAGTTAAACCCCTAATTAACTTAAGTACTTTTGATTAATTAGTTTCCCAATAAATAACTTTTTAATGGGGTAATCTTTTAATATAACTAGTTACTTTTAATGTTTTACCCTCCCCAGTTAACCAGGGCAAGTCAAACTTTAGTCTTTTCAAGGTTTTTTTTACTACTATTACTATAAAACTTAAATCATGCCTGAGATGAAAAGTGTAATTTCAGTGTTGAGCATTACCTGCCACATTGTGACCTTCACTATTCTTTTCATTCATTTGTTGAAACTGTTTCACACAAAAACTGATTTAAAGGGTTAAAGGTTCAATCCATTGGCAATTTTTTTATTTTTGTAGAAGAGAAAAATTTTTAACTATAACGTAAAGTGGAATTTACTATGCATCCAAATTGAGTTTAATATAGTCAGTTGTTTTTAATTCCTTTTATTTAAAATATTGCATTGAGGACATATCAAGACTATTTACAGTTGTGGTCAGAAGTTTACATTTAATGGTCATAAGCATAAATGTCAAGGTTTTAATGTTTTCTCTGAAGATTATTTTTCCATGATTGTACAGCACACATCTTGAATTACTTTAAAAACAAGGATTGGGTCCACAGGTATAAATTAATTTTGGATTTTCTATAATCGACAAGAGGTCAAAAAGTATACATAAAGGTCCAAATATATACATTGACTTCAAATACTTCCACTAATATTTGGTTAAATATCCCTTAGTAAGCTGCACATCGACCAAATGCTTTTGGTAGCCATCGACAAGCTTCTGACATAATTCTGGCTGCAAAATTGGCTGAGTTCATTTAAACTGAAAGGTTTCTTGGCAGAGACCCAGCCTTTAAGCACAGTCCACAACAGAAGCTTAATGTTGCTTTATCCTGCTTTATCCATTCCAAACCAGTTTTGATGTGTTTTTGGGATCATTTAGCTGTTGATCTGAGATGAAGTTGAAGAATTTGAAAGTAGTCCTCCTTCTTTAATATTGCATCTACTTTGTGCAATGTACCAGCACCACAGTCTGCAAAACAGCCCCAGAGCATGATGGTACCACCACCATGCTTGAAGTCGGTACAGCGTTCTTAGGTTTCAACGCCTCTCGTTTACTCCTCTAAACATACTTCTCGTCATTTCAGTTGAGCATGAAGGTGCTGATTATTTTCAGCAAGGGATGGTTGGCACCATTTCAGTCCATTGCGATGTAAGACTTGTTTAACTGTGGACAGTCATGCCAGTGTTCACGGCAGGCTTGAGCCTGGATAGTTCCTGGGTTGTTCATGAACAACTAATTTCCCTTCATATGACGGTGATAGTTTGGGTCTTCTTCCAGACCTTGGCAAAGTGGTGATACATCTGAAAAAGCTGTACTTATGAGCAACTATGTGATGATCTTGGACTCTGCAGATGTTTAGAAATGGCTCCAGAAGAGTTTCCCAACTAGTTTAAATCTACTATTCTGCTTCATAGCTCTTCACTGAGTTCTTTGGACTTTCACATTGTTCAGATTAATGGTCAGTCAATCAGTTTCAGCTGCGTTGGTGTTAATGAAATTAACAATGGTTATATTAGAGGGGCAACAATGAGACATCCCCCAAAACAGGAATGGTTTTACAGGTGGAGGCCACTGATATTTTTTTCCCCTGCTCATCTTTTCTGAACGTTTTTTTACAAGTTTGTATGACTTTGCACTGTGTGCTAGGCAAGGGCACCCTGACTGCCATTAGATATCAGGATGAAATCCTTGCACCCACTGTCAGGCCCTACACTGGTACAGTGGGTCCTGGTTTCCTTGTGCACGGCCTCATGCGGCAGCTACTTCCCGGAGGATAACCGAATTGATAGAATTGACTGGACCCCACCCTCACCAAATAGATAAATCCAATAGAACGCCTCTGGAACATTATGTTTTGGTCCATCCGATGCTGCCAGGTTGCAGCTCAGACTGTCCAGGAGCTCAGTGATACCCTTGTCCAGATCTGGGAGGAGATTTCCCAGGACACCATCCGTCATCCCATTAGAATCAAGTCCTAATATTGTCAGGCGTGAATATAAGCTCATACAAATGGCACATTATGTTTTCACTTTGATTTCCAGGGTGTCTTTGAATTCAGCCCTCTGTAGGTTGAAAATTTTCATTTCCTTTCATTCGTAACAGTATAGAAATCCAGCAAGATTTTTTTTCCCCAGTGAGATATGTATTTTGAAATTATTCCTTTTATTTTTTTGAGCAGTGTACTGTATGTATACTTTTGGCCCAGTGTGGATTAGAGAAAATCTAAAATAAATTCAAACTTGTGCACCCAGTTCTTGTTTGTTAAAGTCATTAAAAATGTATGCTGTACAGTCTTACCCTGGAAAAAAGAAGAGCTCAAAGAAATCACTAAAAGCTCCAAATAACCCTAACATTTGTGCTCATAATGAGCATTTGTAAACTTTTGACCACAACTGTACATGACCTAGCTAACATTGCAAAGTACAGTCCAAAATGAGTCCTATCTACATGTTTTGATCTACTGCACCAAGACCAAGGAGCCAGGAAGGAGCCACAGTTTCTCTGTCCGAAAACAATAGTCAGGTGCCCATATGAACAGCGAAGCAGGTTTTTCTTGTAATTGTTCCTCCTCTTCATACCGTGAAGCGATTCCAGGATTTATCTGAAGCAAATATGAGGCTTCAGCAAGTATGAATCTTCTCATACCAATTTAATACCAAAGTAATATTGGATCAATCTATAAGACGTCAGCCAGCTCTGGCCTATCATTCCCAAACTCATGACCTGCAGAAACACCTTTTAGTGGCCATCATGTAGACATAAGACTTAATACTTTTATTAGAAATAAACAAAAAGCTTTCACTCAAAATTTTAGGAAGTTTCGAGCTTGCTTTCTGTTTGTTTAGTCTTCTTAAGTAATCATTTATAATACAAATGCTCTGCTCTATAGTTCATTCTAATTATTAAATAATTCTTAATGCCTCTGCCAATCACCCAAGTATATTATCATACACACTGGTGTCACAGCAACACAGTGGTGATTTGTGATGACAATAACTGATCAAATTTTCCAATCCATGAGTATTTTATTTTATGTACACATATGGTAAATAAGGGAATATGAATGAAAGCTCCTCCTGTTGTTCTGTGTAGTCAACAATGTCAAGAAATTACAAAACACTTGCAGTTTTTGCTGCAATCAGTTGATTTTCATATTTAAGTTACATTTGAGTCACAAATGAATCACATACAGATTTGGCTTGTAAACTTATTAATAAGAATTTTTCTGAAGATGCTCAGTCATCTGCCAAGAATGGCTTTTATCTTTACAATCATCCTTTGCTTTCAAATACTTCACAGCATGTTGCCTCATGCTTTTACTATAACCGCGAAAAAAAAAAGTTACCTATAATAAGTGTGTACACTTTTGCAAGAGTAGCTACAACTATGCGCATCACCTTGGCTAGTATGCGAGTATTGATGTCAGTGTTAATGGTTGCATGAGAGCTCCTCTTCACAGGTTCCTCAACAACTATCAACAGGATAAAATATGATCAAATGAAACCTTTTCGATGCATCTTAAACTCCATCCCCTTTAAATAATGATGGTGGCAAATTATTACAAACCAGTGGTCTTTATTGGCTTTTTAAAATATGTAGAAGGTAGAGCAATGTCGGACATCTGAAAAGTCGGGCCCTGCATCAGCGCTAATATAGGAATAGAAGAAGTTGAAATGGGGAAAAACAGGTTTCGCAATGTTTTTTGAGCACAGAGATTCCCAGGTGCCACTGAGGGAAATTGTGGAAATAGTTAAGAAATTTGAGACATTCTACAGAAAACTTTGAAAAGCCTCCATGGCCACTTCTAATCGTATTCATTTAGAATTTACGAAAAGCCTGCAGCGAGTCCAGCACACCTCAAAAGCCAGTACAAATGAGTACGGGACTGTAGTGATGTCACAGTTCATGTAAGCCATGACCAACACATCAGCCACTTCCAAAAGTTAGGCAGGAATCGTTCTCCACTGTGCATCTGTAGAGCTGCAAACACCATGGATAATAGAATAGAATAGAATGCCTTTATTGTCATTATACAGTTGTACCATGAGATTGGAGGACCACTCCCGTTCAGTGCATAAGTAGTCTTTCTTGTTAGATTTTTTAAGTTTCCCTCAAATACGCGTGGGTAAAAGATGCACTGCAGTGTAGTCTCTTCCAAAAAAACCCTGAATAGTCAAAAAAAAGGGCAGTCATGTGAAAAAGAACGTTTTTAAACATGCTAAGTGATGCTTGTAGAATCTGAGATGCAGCTCTTGTGTTTTTTGGGGTTTTTTTGCAGTTTCTCCAAGTACTGCACTGATCTTGGGGTGAATTTGCACAGATGTCCACTTGTGGAAAATTTGCAGCATTGTGTTAACAAATCCTCAAAACCAGCAAACTGCCAAATTTGTGCTTTTATAGAGGTGGCCACACTCGTGGATGATCAGTTCATCAAGTTTTTTTGATTAGCAGCATCTGGCTTCTTATCTTAATTCCTATGGGAGCAGTAAGGGTGGACTTGGTTTTTCGCAGAACTGCATAGAGTCCCGTGAAAACATCCTTTGTTACATGACTGTATATCATGACTCAAGAAGGCCCCCGTACACTTGTCAGTGTGGAAACCACCTGCATCAATCAGTGTTATGTCTTCTGTCTGGATGCTGCTCTCTCACCATGTATGCATGTATGTGGATGTATCACCACATACTGGCAAACACTGCAGGTGGAAAAGGAAAGCTATAGTGCTCCAGACTGAAATATGTTTTACTTTGCTCCAGTTTTACATTATCAAGGCCTTTCACTATTTATACTAAGGGATGGATGGATGGCAATATGTTTAGAAAAAATAAATCTAATATATAATATAATATAAATAACCCACTGGATGTGTCAACAGAGCTAATAAAGAGTTGATAAAAACCAATGAATTGGTTGGCTGATATCAGCTGATATTAGCTTATCGCTGATATACTGTATTGGCAAAGACCACATCTGGGATGATAAGAAAGAAATAATTTAGAAACTGTGTAAAAATCACAAAGATTGTCCACAATAGGCTGCCTTAAGTATTTTAACAATGTAAAGCATCTTCTGCTACATAATAGAGATAACTTGCATGGGCATGGGCCAATATCTCAATATACTGTATCAACTGACTTTTTATATATTCATATACAGTATGAAGTCCATTCCAAGAGTTTTCTCTTTATAAACTAAAATATGTTACTTCCTATTATCCGATGATGTTTAAGGGCAAAATATGAATTAAAATCTGTGACTCAATGCACTTTGATTTAGAACCGAGATATATTTTATCACCACATACAGTATCAGTATCCTACAGATTCATTTTGGTAAGGGAATATTACAGTGATTATGGTGTTCAGGCACCACAGGAAGCTTTCAGGGGAGTCAGTGACGTGTGTGTGTGTGTGTGTGTGTGTGTGTGTGTGTGTGTGTGTGTGTGTGTGTGTGTGTGTGTGTGTGGTGAGTGAGAGCGCTTGGTCTCGGGAGGCGG
>VOQJ01033074.1:16861-30526 GCA_015052665.1 Apistogramma diplotaenia | reverse complement strand
GAATCCAAACTGGGAGCTGGTTCCACAGAAGAGGTGCCTGAAAGCTGAAGGCTCCGCCTCCCACTCTACTCTTAAGTATCCTAGCAACCACAAGAAAGCCAGCAGTCTGGGAGCGAAGTGCTCTACTGGGGTAATATGGTACTATGAGGTCTTTAAGATAAGATGGGGCCTGATTATTCAAGACCTTGTGTGTGAGACCTTTGTTGGTGTATATTCATGATTTGGTCAACAGTTCCTTTTTCCTACACTTTGACCCACTATTCATAGTGTGGCAACCCCTTTTTCAAAGCAGACTACTTGATTTGTTGTATTAGTAACATATTGTTTTAACAGATTCCAGTATGAAGCTGCATTTTCAGCAGCAGCACAAATGAAAGGACCACAGATGTTCTTTTTTTGTACTCCCTCAAAATGATCCTTTCGTTCGCATTATTCAATTCAGCATTAATGAGAAGCTTTTAACTAGGTTACTTTAGGTTAGTGTTTCATATTACTCTAATTCGAATGTGTTGCCACAGTGTCATTTATGTGGCGCGCGAATCAATAATGTTTAAGGATAATAATAAAAGCTAATGCCACTTTAATACCACACCATACCTACAAGTCCTCCATCCCCCAAGGACAGATAGTGAAAAGTGAGGAATTTTAAATCCTAGACCTGAAATTTAATGCAGCTCAGTGTTATCAGAGCTCAGGGTAGACGTTCATTTCCTGTCCTCTAGTCGGGCCGCTATCTGAGGTCAATGCATCACCCGCAGATCTGTGCAGACATGCAGCACCAGGTCAGTGAGCAACAGACTTTAGCCCAGCTCACCCAGGAGACGCACTGACCCGTTTACTGCAGCACACGGAAAGGGAACAACCCTTTACTGCACACAAACACACAAACACACACGCACATCGCTGGGTTCTCCTCACAGCATGCGACAAATTGGAAAAGCAAGCTTGTTACTGAATAGGTGAAAGGGCGCACTGGTGTTGTGCAAGTGTTTAGTGCGCAGGATGTGTTGCAAGCAGTTTGCATAGATGTGTTTGGACCAATGACTGAGGCTACCAGAACTTGACTTAACACAAAAACCAAAGGGTAGACGTCAGATTGTCAGAGGCGGAGATGAATCAAAGCTTTTTGTGATTGAAATGTAGGCAGATTTGAAAGAAAGCCCTCAAACACTTTGCAACTGCAGGGATTTTGCATGAAAGAGTGCTCAAGATTATCAGCAAAAACCTACAGGAGTTAAAGAAAAAATATTTATTCCATAAAGACAATTTGTTACTTTTTAAAAGTCTGAAATCCCTTAAACATTTTTGTCTGTTTTAGTCTCTTTAGTTTGTTTCATTGCTTGCATTTTATAACCACACAGCAGGAAACTGTTTTCAGGGGGAAAAAAGAAAAATAAAGCTACTATTATGCTCCACGATCACCTAGCAACAAGCTAGTAAACCACGTGGCAGCATTAAACAAAAAAGAGCCAAATATTTCCCTCAAGGATTTTGTTTTTGTCATTTTGCCTATGTACACCATCACATCGACTTAAGGGCTTTAACAAAAGTACTGCATTAACTGGTTAAGAATCGCAGCTCGGATCACTTGTTGTTTCACGGTTAAGTTAAATTAAGCTGATAAAAAGAAGTGTTGAACTTGTACATGGCAGATATTCACTGGAATACTCAAGATGAGGTACAAAGAGATGGTGATGTAAGCGAATGAAGCCATCAGTAGCAAAAACGTCAGCAGTGGCTCAATCTTACACGTTCTTAAAAAAGAAGCAGTCTGGACCACAAAAGAGAACTGAGGTGGATGATCACAAATTCTTTCACAAAAATAGTGACTACACCACTGTCCAACTATTTATTATTAAAGTTCATCACAAACTCCTAAAAATGTTGGTATATTTCTTCAAATCCAAAGAAAGCTTCTGAAATGACTGAAAAACTGGATATCAAATATAATAATATCCTGTTAATTCATAATTATCTCACCTGTAGAAAAATATAACTTCAAACTGCCGTACGCACAAGCACACACACATATAAACACATACGCGCGGCTCCAGTCTGTCAACTGTCGTGTTGTCGAAGCGGCTGTGTGGAATCGGCGCTGCGGGCTCACAAATCCATCCTGCATATGCGTTCGTCTAATTAATGGAGGAGTTAAGACTGGTAGGGGGACTTGGTGTGCAGGGACGTTGATATAGCACGCCGATTTACCCCCCACCACTGGATATCATGGACATGCCTGCAAGTCATGTTCGCACAGCAGCCCGCCTCGCCGCATGCTCAAAAAGGCACCATGAAAGGAGGTCAGAGAACCCACTGAGAAGAGTTTTAACACGATTAGCATCTAAGAGATGGATTTTTATCTGTCCCATATCTAATGAAGAAGTAGTGGGCACGTGCCTGGATCTTTTTTCTTTGCATTTGATAAAAACCAAACACAGACATGGCCCCACTGTTTGCTCCAGTTCGGATCCTTTCTGAGCCTCTTGTTTCCTCTGCAAGTTGTGAAAGGATGCATTCAGTGTGATGCATTTAAAGTGCAGTGCTCCTATATCCCCTCCAAACCTCTCCTCATCTGTGACATGTCGGTGTTATCAACACACTTGAGGTCTTTCACTGCAAGGGCCTCAAGATGTTTAGCGTTTTCTCTTTATCATACTAGCTATTTCTTCCCCTGTGCTTGCCAGTATATATCTCCTTGAGGTTATACACCAGCCATTAAATGGCAACAACAGCAACCAAATGCACCCCATACATCACAAAAACCGCTCAGGAACAGCTCCCAAAACACAAAAAAGAGCCCAAGGTGGAGACACAGCCTCCAAATTCCCTCTATCCCAATCCAATCAAGTATCCAAGGGATGTGATCAACACCTAACCTGCACAGAACTGACCGACTGACATATATATGCGCACGGCTAAGTGTTGCCATCAGATAAAAGACACATCCAATGCTGCACATCAATCACACAAAACACAAGTCAACATAAGGCTTATTGTTAACATATGGCAGCAGAAAACTGGAAGCTGAGCAGACAGAAAAACAGAGGGTGTAAACTTGACTTATGTGCATAAATAAGGTGAGAATTTCTCAGTCACAGTAAGACAACAGGAGTGGGGGAAAGCACACTAAGAGTGGGTAGGTGGCTAGGGTGGTGTTAGACATAAGGAAAGGGCATGTAGAAGTAATGCGGGAGAAAAAAAAGTGTGAAGCAGAGATGGTGAGAGATAAAAAGAGAGCAAGGATGAATAAATCAATAGTGCATGACTGTGGAATGAAGAGCCGCTTGCTGCAAGCATGTGATTGACACCTCACTGGGGTGCTGTTGCTGGGACGATGCTCATCCTCTCTTCGTGATTCTGACATCACTCTGAACTACCACTTCCTCTTCCTTCACCACCACATCCTACTCCTCCGGATACTCCTCTCCATCCCTCCTTCCTGAAATCACTGCAGGATTTTCCACACTTCCTTTCTTTGTCTAATGGATACCTCTATATATAGAGTTGCAAGCACAAACCACATCATTTAAAGTCCCTGGGTGCTGACTATTTGCTTTACCACATTGCATCTTTGTAAAGCAAAAGAAAATGGTTTGGTCAAATTAGGAAGAAAGTGTAACAGTGAAATATAATCACTTTCCTCTGTTGCAGTGTTTGCATGTTATTACAAAAAAAACAAGGGTTTTTGTTGGAAAAGGGGGTTGATGACAAATGCAGATGTTGTAACCTTGGCGGGCCTCGTCATGTGCTGCAGTAGTCATGAGGAATCGGCTGACATTTTAGTAAATGCTGTTTTCTAGACAACTAGATACAAAAATCAATCCCACCCTCTCACAGAAACTAGGATTAAAACTGTAGATTTATTTAACTGAGCTAAAAGTGCAACAGGTTTTCCATCCATATTTTACCACTGATGTTATGTACAGTTCGGAGGTGATATGACACTCCAAGATTCCTGAATTGGATGAACTATGGACACCAAAATGCTGGTTGACCCACCCTAAAGTACCAGTCAACAACCCCAGATCCCTACTAATTTGTGCTAAATAAATAATAAATATAAATAAAATACTAAGCTTCCGCTCATGAAACCACAACAAAGACTTTTTAATGGTCTGCTAATGCAATTAATTCTACGGGAATCTTCTTTATCAGATAAAGGCACAAAACTGTATGTTTTGTGTTAGTGCAGGTCCAGTTCAGTGACTACAATTAGCTGAGTTGTCACCTAACAGACACCTGCTGGCTACACCTGCCTGTGTGTGCATCCACTAATCAATCAAGCTGCCCACAAACCCAATAATGTATAACTTTAAAACAGATTTTTAAGGCTTTAAAAAATGACATGGAGGGTGAAGGTAGCTACTGAGACCACAACCACTTATACCAAGCTGTGAAAATGCTGGTTTCCACTGTAAAATAAGGCATTTTAACATGTAGTCTATGTGGACTGACTTTCTTTTAGAGCCAAAGTGAAAAGCTCCATGCTTGGTTTCTAATCCCTGGACGTTGCTTCATTACAGTAATTAATGTATTATATAGAGATAGACACCAAGTATGAGGATAGTAAGTATTTCAGCACTCCTCGTCAATCACAACAAAGCACTTCATCTCCTTTATGACCAGCAGGAAATCATCCTCCAAGAAATCACCAACACTAAAGGTATGCTGAAGTATTTCCACCCAAAGGTGCAACACCGAATCCAGCTCATCTGCCATGGCCCCCAGCCAGGATGGAGACTCACCTGATGACACCTGAGATTTTTTTCCTGTGAATGGGAGAAATGTCTTGGGTTTCTCACACTATCTTCATGAGTGTTCCGACAACAATCTCTGTCATATTCATCGGATGGGTCAAAGACTGGATTGTTGGTTAAACATTTGAGGAGCAGGGCGTTGGGAACCTGGGAATATTGGAACCGCTAAACCTCACTTTGGAAACTCTCCCGAAGGCCCTCCAATGAAACTGTGACCAAGATCACTCACCAGACTACCCATGTTGTCCTGATGCTTTCAGGAAACCTCCGTGAGTGCACATGTTTCTATATCTGTGATGCTCCAGAGGTTCCATTTGTGCTCAGCTATCCCTGAGTTCAGGGACATAACCCTTTATTTGACTGGGCCAAGAAGAGAATTACGATGTGGAATTCCCTTTGTCATGAAGTTTGCACGTTGGCTCCGTACTTGTCTGTGGTGCTCCAAAATACCATGATTTGGAAGAAGTGTACTGCGAGGACCAGAGACCTATGAGTGTACCACTGACCACCTTCGCGGCCAGCCAGCTGTCTGTACAGCCTCTCCAAGCCAGAATGTGAAAGCCACGGAGAAGTACATTCAGGACTCTCTGGCCGCAGAGATCATCGATCCTTCTCCGCCTGTCGGGGCAGAAGGACAAGACACAACAAGCCTGCATAGACTATCCAGGATTTGAATCAAATTACTGTCAAGAATAAATGCCTACTGCCATTATATTCCTCCACTTTTTGAGTTACTCCAGGGCACCAACATCTCCACAAACTGGACCTCCAAGACGAGTGAACGATTCTGGTCCAGCACCACACCTCCAAATAGTTCATCGTTGAGGCTGACGCTTCAGACTCTGGGAGAGGGGCCACACTCTGTCAGAGATACATTGATAAGATGCATCCTTGTGCCCTTTTATCCTGCCATCTTTCACTTGCGGAACAGAAATATGCTGCGGGTGACCAGGAGCTGCCGGCCATCAAAATGGCACATGAGGATTGGAGGCTTTGGTTCAGAGCAACCGTTTGTGATGTGGACCAATCACAAAACCTTGGCTTACCTCCAGTCTGCTAAACGCATCAATGCGGCCATGTTCGTCGCTCGTTTCAATTTCAATAGCACTTACCATCCAGGCGCCGGCAACGTGAACATGTCTTCCTGGCAAATTCACCCATTTCTCTCTATCGCTCTCCTTTTTGCTCTCACTCCCTCTTATGTCGGTGTGTGTTTGTGTGTGAGCCTGCTTGTGCATTTAAGGGGCAGAGCTCACCTGGCTTCCTTTGGCATCACACCTGCAAAGCACTGCTGATTACGCACATGACTGCAGTTGGGCTCATCACAACTGACTGACTTTAGATGGAGGCTTTTCCCCTTCAAAGCTGGATCGTTGCACCGTATGCAGTAATTCAGCTTGGCTACTCGCTAGCGTGAGTACTACTGTGGAAATTGTGACTTTGGACTTACCTGCACTCTCTGTGTTTTGATGCCCACTGCTGTGAAGAGAAGGAGCTGTTAGACAGAGAAAAGCAGAACTGTTCAGGACTTTGGTGGGAAATTGACTTGCCACATCTGGGAGCCCCGCTCATAACAACGGCTTTCTTTGTTAATACAACAATAACCATCTTGAACGTTTGTCCAGATGTTCACAAGTGCATGATAGGGCGGCCTGTTTAAGATGTGAGTTAACTGTTTGGGTCATTATACTCTGTATGTCTATACTTTACAGTGGGATGACATCACAAAATTGCACTTCTGGGCTTTTAAAACATTTGTGCATATCCAATGAAAAATTGACTTTATAATTGATTTGTATTATGGAGGTTAAATAATCATGTCTTTCCTTCCTTAATGAACGAAAGTCATCAAAAGATTTATTTTGTCTGCTTTGTGGAGAAAAAAATGTACTCACTGCTTTTCAGTGACTATGTAAAAGGAAAATCCTTTTTCCCATGAATCAGGAAAGGAAAAGAATAGAATAAAGAACAGGAGGAATGTAGAAGTCTTGTAGAAACAATCATACATTTACTCTGTAATGAATCTGTTCACTGTTAGCTTCATTTTGTGGAGCTGGTAACATTTAGAGACCCAGGGCTTGTTGCAGATAGTGTTTCAGGCTTAAAACCAGAAAGAAATTTCAGCGCGGTGCGTGCACGCAGGGTGTTAGCATTAGCATGCTAATGCTAATTAGCAAGCTAATACTAAATGCTCAGCAAGGCGCAACAGTGCCTCAGCAAGGCGCAACGCCGGCCGATCAACCGCTGGCTCGAAACCTGGTGTTTGAAAAAGGCAACTAAAATGTTTGTTAAATAAACGACAATAATCTATAGCTGTCATTTATATCATTTGTTTTTTTTAAAGCAATCTATAATCTTCAGGTTTGTCAGAGTTTTATTGACATATAAGTCAAGAGAGTTTAATTTAGGTGGGTGTAGATATTATAATATAATCAGATATTCATATTGCATTCCATGACCTAAAACACTGCTGGGCACGATCACAAATGTTCTCAAATCTGCTGATAAACATAACAGCAATAACTGACTTACATTTGGTCAATCTCCACTTCAAGGTGTTCTCCTTAGGCAGCACTCCACCTTCTTCACTCCCCTCATCCTATTTTTAGGTCAGTTCCCTTTTGAATCATTTATACTGACATACTGTATTTGCAATGCACATGATACAGTATGTCCTGCACTGTGTCAGCCTACAACTTGAAATTCAACCTGGGGAATGAAGTCCTTCCAAATTTGGCAAGCGATATATGCATCACAAGTGAGCACAGGAGGGCACTCGCCACAATCCAGGTCCTTTGCTCTAAATGTTCTTCTTGAGGTCTTTCAGGACTTTCAGTAAAACTCTGCATTGAAAGCCTGACTCTGGGAGCTGAATTATTAAAGGTGCATCTGTGCCGCCCCTGGTCCTAATCTGATGTGCTTTCTTCAGGATTGGTCATTATGAGCTCCATCACTGTTATTCAGTCTCTGGGTCACAGTTGAACACCCAGCTCTTATAACCAGCTGGGATCCTCACAAAGGGCGGCTTAGTTTGAAAAGTTTGAAATGTTTCCACAAGTCGAAGCTACAGTATGTATCAGTCTTCATGAAATAACACCACCACTGGAAGTATGAAATTAGGTCAGGGAATGTTTAGATATGTACATATGTATATGAAATCTGCAAAGCTTCTGAAAAACTAACAAAGTGCCACAGTGAATTTGAGTGATGCAAATGCTGGACTGGTAGAGGCTTTCTTTCACTTTTATTTTGAGTTACAAGGAATTCTGGTTGTGGTTGCTAGGTGACAGCAGCACTGGCTAGTCATGGCACACAGTAGTGTATGTACCAAAAACATACTGCACGGCTACTGTATTCCAGAGCCAGTTGAGCAGCCTGAACGGAGTAAGATAATATGCAGTAACAGTCAGCTTTATATAAATCCAATTAAGGTCACAGGAGCTTTTCCCAGCTGTCACAGGGCAAGAGGCGGGGTACAGGTCACCAATCTGTCGCAGACCCAACACAGAGAGACAGACAACCATTCATGCTCGAATTCACACCTGCATCAATTTAGAATCACCTAAACTCCACACAGAGGCCCCAGGCTGGAGTCAAACCCAGGACCTCCTTGCTGTGACCTTATTGCCTTCTTGCAATAATAACCACTGCATCACCTTGCTGGCCACTTTATATAAATGGATATATTAAAATATAGCATTTAACTATCTGATTTGATTCTGTAGCTTTGCTACATATGAGCTCCCTTTTGTAAGAAACATTACAAAAGCTTTAGTGTTACAAATTCTCCCTGCCTTTATACAAGCGTCTCCTCTGAGACTATTTGACAACACATTGCTGCCAGCTGACGTCTACTTCACTAATGAGTAAGAATGAACTTTTCAAGCATTTCTTATTGCAAACATTTACGGAGGAGCAGCACTCATCTATATTTGGCCATTTTCCATCGATGCCAAGACTGACAAACAAACACCACTCTGCAGATCCTTGCATCTTAAGTCACTAATATGTCTGATTCTCAGATCTGAATAAATTACGTTAACTGATAATTTTGTTCTTCATAAGAGTTTCATAATTTTCTTAGGCACCAGTCACATAGGCATGGAGACCAGTTAGTGACCGCCTGGTACGAGCTGGTTCCTAGGAAAATATTAGTATTCCTTCAACAACCCCTGAGGTTGTTACTGTAGGTGACATTGGTAACAAAGCAGCTCCTTGTAATTGTTTTGGTTGCTAGCAGTCGCCGGTAGCTTGTATGGACGACACCTAACTTGCCTGAAAACACTCGGCAACTACTCACGCTAGAGACCGTTCATGATCAAAAAGTAGAAGTTTCACCTTTTGAAATGTGCTGGCTTCAGCAGCAAGGCAGAATGTGCTGTTTGACGTCGAACGTTTCAAGTTTCACTTGCAGACAAGTTTATCCACTTAAACAACGGGCGACTGCAGCACCTGCTAGCAAACGAAGCAATCACAAGGAGACACAGCATTCTCTTTGTCCTGTCAACATCTTAAACGTTCACAACAAAATTCAAATTTACAGCTGGAAAAATACTCTCAGTAAATATCAAATACTTTATTTCTTTATTCATGATATCCCTACAATGACAATGCTTCACAAATGATTTGGCTTGACCAATCTGAACAAACGTCCTTGATATATTATTATTATTTCTTATACTGAAGATATCGTGAACGCTGCAGAGCCAAGGTGCAGGACACAGTAACATGAGCCAGCTCAGACTGCTCAGTAGGAAGTGGAAATGCTGCTCAAAAAGCAGGCAACAAATCTGTTAGTAAAGTCCTCGAAGGCTGGCCTTTTTCCTAACTGTGTATAAGTCACCATGTTAGCTGCAGCAACAGAAAAGTGAATGTTGTTAGGGGTTGCCACTTTAAACTGTGTCTAAACTACATAGATAGGCTGAGGTTATAGTAGATTTATTACCACAGATAGTACAAGTACAAAGTCACATATTCAAAATCTTTTTCATTAGATGTGTATTTACAGGGTTACAGCATTACCATCCCATGAAATCAGGCAGACAGCAGTGTGACTCAGTAGTGCATTAGCACGGCCACACTACAGATGATTGGCTCTTTCTCATCCCTAAATAGGGACTTGTTTCCGGTCACAGGGCAACATAGTTTTTATTTCTGTCTCACTTAGTTAAAATACTTCAGTAAAACTGTGAGAGGTTTTACCTGTGGTTTTCTCAGGTCTACAGCTAGAACCTTTCCCTCTAATCAGAAATTCTGCTTTGATGTGGCCTTATACAGAGATAATGAGTTAATCACTGGGATAGGGAAATTGAGTGGGATTGCCAATTATGGAGCTAATGCTGTGGAAAGAAATGGGGGGATAAGAATTTGAACAGCAGCTCTCCGGAGGTGAGACCCGGGTGGGTATGCACATCTGTACCTGCTTGTCTGTGTGGACAAACACATGTGTGTGTGTGTGTGTATGTGTATGTGCGTGTGTGTGTGTGTGTGTGTGTGTGTGTGAGTGGTGGGGAGGGGTCAGCACACAAATGAAAGCATATGTGGGCCAATAACCATACGTGTGTGTGCATCTATTACATTTGCCATCAGTGGAGTCATTATGAAACAGATGCCCCACGGGCCCTCCATAAGTTGTGCTTAATAGGTCTTATGGAAACTCAGCAGTAGGTCTCTGCAGTCCTGCATAAACACACACATAGCCACTCAGTTTACAGTAAGTTTGCACATCCGAAACCTCCAAATTCACCATCAGGGACAGATTTAGTTACAAAAACATGCTCCTGTAGCAGCCCACAAAAAGAAAAGGGGAAATAATTAATGATGTGCTTCTCCATACGTTCTCCATTTCTTCTTTTAAGTTCCTTCAGGTCATAGCGGCACTATTAAATTTAGAAGTAATTACTGTTTTCATTATGAATTCATCTGCCATTTATTCCACGGCAAATTATTTTTAGATTACTTGTTTAGCCTACATGTACAAAATGTCAGTAAATGCTCCCCAACATGAGCGCTTTAAATTGCTTCTTGCTCCACTTACAATGATGAAAAATAGAAGAGAACGCCATCAAAGTCTCATCTTTTTGGAACTGGAAACAGCAGGACTCACAATGCAGTGGTTTATTCCTGACCATTTGTTGACACTGGTTTAGGCAACATGGTGTAAATTGCTGTTATTGTTGCACCATCATTTCCCTCCCATTCTTTCACGCTAATCAACACTTAAAGCCAATTAACTGTTTTGCCATTCTGCAGTGGAACCTGAGCGAACCCTTCTTCAGCAGCCCGCTTCACCCACCCCTCCATCCCTCCCTCCTCACCCGCCCCGCCAGATGGCAAAGGGACAGATCCATCATTGCTTGTGAGGAGTGTCACGTCCGCTGCCCATTTCAGCGTAGCGCAGCGCCTCAGGGCGTGTCCATGCCAGCCCCCGTGCCAGGGATCGTAGGCATGTCAGCTGTTGCGCCTCGAACGTGCCGCAGCTGCAGATGCTACTCATTTGCAGGTTAATGTATTTTGGGAAGAGTTGTGTCAGAGCGCCCGTGAGTGAAGCAAGCCAGCCATCCAATTAGAGCAGAACAGATTAGGGAGCTTTTCACATTGCAAAGTAAGGGCGACAGCCTCTGGTGGCTAAACATGTGAAAGTGTAGTTCAGAGTGAGTCTGGAGCATTTCCTTACCGTGAAAATCTTGTTATTGTTTTGTGTGGTGGTCCGTCTCTGGCAGGCATACTGGGACACCGTGGACACGGGTGTGGGTGTCGTGCCTTCCAGCAGTGCGGGCAAGGTGTCCTGTGTGCAAAAATAACCAGAGAATTATGAACATAAACATACACAGTCATAGATTGTGTTCATTTCTGAGCACAAATTGTTGACAGGCTAAATGTGTAAATGTGTGTAAGGCTATTCCTGACGAGCACAGAGCCAAGAGTTCAAATTGAATTACATGAAAACGTAGCCATTTGCCTTGGAGAAGTTATTTTTATGACTGTGTCTCCAGGGCAACAGGCTAATGACACTCATCTCACAGTCTGGTGGCATCCAAATCCATTACGCTACCTAACCCGTGGCATTACAAATCTGCTTGCCATCATCCAATTTGCCTCCTGTAAATTGCCTTTTCATTCTATAAGAAATGGTTTCCCATTTGTAATGTATGTGTCAAAAGGATTACCAATGTAATATTAATATTCTCGCAGACAATTAGACATCACAAAAAGGGAACATTGTGTCCATAAAATTGCCCGTGGATTTGGCAGGAGAGTGACACAGAGAGGGGAGGAAGAGGAGGAAGAGAAAGATGGGGAGATCGTCAGCACAGTGTTGACTGGGACCGATGCTGCAGGAGTAACAGTGGTGTCTCAAACAGTTAATGAAAAGAAGTGGTACCTCTCACACTGCTGGGCTGAATCAACCACTAAGGGATTCAAAAAATGTTCATCATTTATTCTCTGCCAGGAGCCTTTCCTGTTCTTCAAAAAAAAAAATTTTATCGAATAACTTTGAATATATTTCACGGTGCAAATTTTCTGCCAATCAAAAGTAAAACTCTCTAACTGTTTTCCTTCTAAATACATCACGGGTGTTCTTCATCATTTTTCCACCTCAGCTGCAGTTTGCTTAATTCAATACGGGATTGTGGGTCTGTGGAGACGAAAACGTGTCTATGCATCAACATGCAGAGGTTGGTTTTCCCCCATCTGGGCCCGGTTATTATACAGACCTATAACTGTGTGGAAGCTAAAGCTCACACGCTGATCTCAGAGGCGGCGTATCCCCTCCTGGCTTTCTCTCCAGTGTCCTCTCCACCTTTGCTGTATGGCTTAGAAGTAACTAAACTAATGTGCGCAGTCTACACACCAGGGTCTCGTTTCTTCACACACCATCTGCTGAGATGAAAAGGTACGGCAAGAACTGCAGAACCTCTACGCTCTAAAGCGTAGAGGCACTTCTCGGCCTGCTCCTCCCCCCCACGTTAATGCCTGTCGCACCGTCAGAGGAGGGCACTCAGGTGAGTCAATAAAATCCTCCTGATTCAATGAACAGGGCAAAGGTCGCTGAGGTTGTACCTGTTAAGGGAAAACTTCTTGCGCCTTTGCCTATTCAGGAATGTGCAAACATCATCCGCAGCCCAGCTATCTCCTAAAGAGTGAAGACAGACACGCATTCACAAGCCAGATGCAAACTGCCCTCCATTTTTGCTCCTTTGAAGCAAGGTATTCTTACATCATACCACATCTCCACTCAAACACACTAAACAGCTTCTCTGCAAGCCAGGAAGTAATAGAAAATATTACATTTCAATGGGTTTAATACTTAAAATTCTTCCCTGACTTGCTGCAGAATATTTATGATAGCAAAACACATTGCATCTCCAGACTATCATGAGGAGCCGCAGGCAAATGTGCCCAAGAAGTAGCCTGTTTGGGGAATATTTTATCTCCTCCTGGTAGCTCCTTAAATGGATTTATCACTCATAAAAAACAATCTACTGGAAGCACCGTGCACATAAATGCCACCGTGCGTTAACTCGTTTGCTTCAGAGACGAGCTGCATCGCAAAACAAGCAGAGGAACGGGCCTTGTGGTTACCTGGGGAGATGGGTCAATAAATGTCAGCATGGCATCATTAGCCTCGTCTCCTAATGACGCAGCCGACAAGAATCATGCCATTGATGTGCCACACTTACGTGGCCCCTGAGGAGACGTCGCAACAGCACTATCTCACGTGGAGGCACAAACACGGCAGATTTCATCGTGACCATTAAGGCCGTCACAGGCTGTTAGGAGAAAGCATAGATGGAGCCCGGCAAACCGGCACAACTTGACTGTTTTGGTTTGTTGGGGGGGGGGGGGGGGGGGGGGCGGGGGGGGGGGGAAAAGGGGAGGGGATTTTTTTTTTTTTGGGTACATT